>NAJQ01000020.1:80971-105758 GCA_005059865.1 Friedmanniomyces simplex
GACTTTGATGCCGAGCGCCAGAGCTTCAAGGACGCCATCCAGGTCTTCAGTCGTGAGGCGGCCGACGCAAGGGCTGAGCTTCAGGTGCTCAAAATCGAGCTCGAGGCTCTCGGTTTCGGGGGCGATGATGTGAGCAGCAAAGTCATTCTGGGGCACATTCGAGAATCCTTCGCCAGTGTCCGCGAGAGCATCGAGACGATACTCCCGGACACTCTACCGGAAGAGGCCACTTCCCAGGATATTATCGAGATCCTCATCGCCAACGTCAAGGAGTTTGCCGACCGTCTCCGCGCCCAGGACCAGGATCTGCACGAGAAGAACGCTCTGGTCACCGATCTCACCCACCAGATCGAGGGCCTCCTCGAGCATCTAGCGGAGGCTGAGATCAAGTACAAGAAGCTGCAAGAGCACTGGGACCAATTGGACAAGCGCACCGATGAGCAGGCACGCCAGATCGAGGACTTGGAGGAGCAACTCGATAGCGTGGAAGCGGAACGCGATGCTCTACAAGCTCAGGTGACGGACAGGACTGCGGAGGCTAAAGAATTGGGCAGGGACCATGCGGATTTCATCAAGAACATTGAGACGCTGACGGTGAGCCTGGACCGGTACCGCGCGGAGGAGAACAGACTTACGGAGCTGATCACCCGGATGGAACTGGAGTATGCTGAGAACACTCGGAAGATGAATCAAGAGCGCGAGGAGACTGTGCAAGACTTGGAGAACCGTCTCGACACTGAGATCGTCTTCCGCGGTGAGGCAGAGAAGCAGGCCGACGACCGCCAGACTGAGATCACGCAGCTGGATCTCCAGATTGAGCAGATCTCCACTGAGCGTGACGCTTTGCAGGATGAGCTCCAAGCAGTCGCCGCTGAGCGTGACGCCGAAAAGGCAGGTCGTGATTTTGCGGAGGACTCGCTGGAAGACCGCAACGCCGAGGTCGCGGACCTGACCACTCGCGTCGACCGTCTGGAAGAAGAGCTGGAGCTCATGACCGCGCAGGTCGACGAGCTTCGCAAGCTCAACGAGACGGGTCGCCATCAACGTGAGGCTGCGGAGCAGGACCTGGACGATCGCAACGCCGAGCTCGACGAGCTGAACAGGAAGCTCGAGACGCAGGGCCAGGAGGCGAATAAGCTGCGCATGAAGCTGTTTGAGGTGCAGCAGCAGAAGGATACCGAGATTAAGGACTTGGAGCTGCAGATGTCCGAGCGCGACGAGCAGTATCAGAATGATATCTCTGAGGAGGTCGCGAGGCGTGAGGCGGCGGATGATTTGGCGGCGCAGCGCGCGGCTCTCATTTTGGAGCTGGAGACGCGTATCGTGCAGATTGAGCTGAACATGCGTGACAATCTCGCTGAGCGGGATGAGCGTATCGAGGCTCTCGAGGCGGACGTCGCCGCTCGCGATACGGAGATCGAGGGTCTGAAGATGGACCTCCGCAGCGCGGAGAATGATCTCGACAACGAGCGCGCGCAGAAGGAAGAGCGGATCGACGAGTTAGACGGCAGTATCGTTGCCTTGCAGGCCACCGTGTCCGACTACGAGGTCCAGATCCGACAGATGCAGCAGCAGGCCATCAACGACACCGAGCTCCACAACTCCGAGATCGACGACCGCAACGATCGGATCGCCGTCCTGCACGCCCAGGCCGCGCAAGCCAAAGACACGATCGAGGACCTCGAGGCGCAGAAGACGAGCTTGGAGAAGCGGGTCGAGGAGGAAGCAGAGGCTATGCTGGACCTGCAGAACGCCAAGGAAGACGAGATCGAAGGGTACAAGGCCCAGCTACAGGATAAACAGGATAAGATCACGGTCGTGGAGGCGAAAGCCGTGCAGGCTGATCAGGCGTGGCAGGAGGTGCTCGGGATGCGGGAGCAGGAGATTGAGGAGTTAAAGGTCGCGGCGACGGGGACGGAGGAGGTGGTGGTGACGCTGACGAACGATTGCGAGGCGATGCGGCAGCGGTTCCGGGAGTACTTCGCTAGGTCTACAATGGCGATTGAGAAGTTGCAGGCGGCGGTGCTGACGGCGAAGACGGTGGCGGATGATGAGGGGGAGGGGCTGAAGGCTGAGGGGCTCGCGGCGTTGGAGGAGGTGGAGGGGTATGATTTAGTTGGGAAGTTGGAGGTGAGGAGGGTGGTTACGAAGACGGGAACGGGGACGGCGATGACGGGGGAGGGGAGTGGGAGTGCGGGGAGGAAGGGTAAGGGGGGCAGGAAGAGTCGGAGGGTGGTGGATAGTGGGATTGGAATTGAGGCGGAGGAGGCTATAATGGGTTGAGCTGGTTGTTTGTCGGAGGTTTGAGGTCGAGGTCGAGGTCGTCACGCTGGGAGGTTGAGATTGGGGTTGCCGTTGCGGTTGGTGAGTGTGGCGCTGAATTCGGTGGGGGGTTTTGGTGGCGGAAGATAGGAGAGAAAAGAGAGGAGGGGAGGGGAGAGGAGCACCGATAGCATCAGATTGGACATTATTGAGGTCAAGGCAATTGGGTATCTTTTTGATATCAGCAGCTTCGGGCTGTACGAGTAAATAGTACACGAGAAAAAAGGGGGCAAAAAGGCAGGTAATGGGCTGGACTGGGTGTATAACTTGGTAGAAACTTTGATAGCTGTATTACATTGAACAGTGAAAGTGATCCTCGTTCAGCAAGAGCATGCGACCGGGCACGCTTTGCGAACGATAAGAGCATTGAGTCTCGTTGACCTGCTGGAGCTGGAGCTGGAAGAGGACTTTTTCTGTTGTGCAGATGATATCTTCCTTGACGGCCTTTTTGGGGGGGGGGGGGCTTCCGCGGCGTTGACGAGGAACAAGGTCATTTTTGGGGAGACATTGTATATGTCGAGCTGGGTTTTGTAGGGGAATCCGTGGGAGTGAGGATTTTTATGTACTTGTTGCTGTTGGAGATGCTCGGGCAAGCTTTCTCCGTTTGCGCGCGTCCCCCGCGTCTTGAAAAATGAAGACGACAGATCTGCCTGGCAGTATTGGTCGTGATCAACATTGGGTTCTGGATACATACATGTAGTCCCGTTCTCTCTCTCTCTCTCTGACGCTCTCCTCACCTTCGCAGCTTCGTACGGGCATCTCACAGGGTCACCGCCTCGCCGGCGGGCCCCCTTCCCAGCCCCTCGTCCGAATCAAATCAACCCATCTTAGCACCACTGAAATCCATCTCCGGATGCTGCGCCTGAAATTTCCGCAACATCTCCATCTTCTTCTCCTCCTCGCTCCCCGGTTTCCCCATCTCCTTCTGCCGCTGATCATACATCATCTTCTCCACCATCCCGCGCGTCTCGCCGTCCAGATCGCTCAGTTTGCTGTTCTCGGGCGTGATCTTGCTCGTGTCGATGCGGGGCGCGGAGGTGACGACGTGGGCCCACCATTCCTGCTTGTGGGATTTGTCGAGGTGGATGGCGAGTTCTTTGCCGGACTTCGTGGTCTCGAGCGTCCAGGCGGAGTCGTCGGGGAGGATGGGGTGGGGGAAGGTGCCCTGGGATGACCGTATCAGTGAGATGTGATGGAGGAGGTGAGAGGCAAGGGGTTGTGTTACATCAATGATGGGTTCCTGGCCTTTGATGCCAGCTTTAAGGCTGGTCTTGGTGATCTTCACATCAAGGTCTCTGCCCTTGAGATTGGCGGGGATGGGCGCGGTGAGGTCGACATCACCGATCGTCTGGGTCCATTGGTAGGGCAGCTTGCTCTGCTCTTCCTCCTCCTTCTTTTTGGCTTCCGCGTCGAGTTTCTTGCGCTCTTCCGGCGTGGGGGAGGCGGGTCGCTCGGTGTCTGCCATGTTTGATGGGTGTTTGGTCTGAGAGGAGGAGAGCGGAAAGTCTCCGCGTTCGTATGGTTGACAACATAAGATTTGAGCAATGACCGGCGTGGTGGCAACGACATGTCCATGATCGAAGACGGAGCCGTGGCCGCATGTCTTCGCGGGACTATCCACGACCATGTACGGATCCCTTCGGAACATGTCCCGTCGGATGAGTAGACATCCTCATGCTCAGCAGCAGAATCTTCCTGGGCCTCGCTCTCTCACTTCGCTATACATCTCCCACCAACCTTAGGTCTGTCCACTCAGGCGCCCATCGCTCCCTTGTCCCGGCTCGGTGGCCTACCTTTACGGGGTATGATACCGGCGCCTTGATGGCCAAGTATGTAAATCAGACACCTACCGTTTGCGCCAGCGTCTGCTTCCACAGCTGGGAAACGCTCTCCAGGCGCAGCTGAAAGGTTCATGCGAGCCCCGTGTCTACGCTTTCGTAGTCTCACGCCAGCCGCTCACCAGCTGCTCACCAGCCTCGCCTTTGCCATTCACTCTCGCGCTTGGAGTAGCGTCACTCGTAGCAAGTATCCCGTCTGCCGTCCGGAGATACGGCTGGCGGGGTAGAGCTGCTAATGGGTCGCCTGGTCTGGCGGGGCAGCTTGGAGGTATATGTAGAGCCGAGGAAACGTCTGCGGAAGAAGGACGTCCACGAGCAACGCACCACCACAGCGTAGACAGCAAAGTGAGTCTCTCGTCTTCACGCAGTAGCAAGGCAACAAGCTAAACGAACCCACCAGCTCCAGAACCCACCCCCCCCACCAACCCACCTCCCCAACGAACCACCACCATGGCCGAAACCACCGTCCTCTACCCCAAGGGCACCAAGTTCAACATGGACTACTACCTCTCCTCCCACATGCCCCTCGTCGGCAAGCACTTCTCCTCCAAGGGCTTGAAGGGCTGGAAAGTCCTCGACTTCGGCAAGGACGCCGACTTCTGCGTCCAGGCGACGCTGGAGTGGGACAGCCATGAGAGCTTCGAGAAAGCGGCGGCGACGCAGGAGATGGTGAGTTTTTTGCCCGATGAGTGGTGTCGTACTTGGGAGACGGTGTCGGAGGCGTTGTTCGCTGACCTTGGTACTCGTGGATTTTTAGAAGGAGGTTATGGAGGATGTGCCGAACTTTTCCGATAAGCAGCCCGTGATGCTGCCGGGTGCGATCAAGGGGACGAGTTAGATGTTTGAGAGGAAGGTTGTTCAGCGAATGTGGAGATGACGGGGGTTGAGCGGTGTATATACCGCGGACGACTGAGAATCTCTTGGGACGATGGATATTGGATGATTGCCATGAACCTCCAGGCTATAGCTTGGACTGAACCGCGCTCGCACTGCCACCTCCCACCGTCTGCGAGACAAAGCTGTCCGGAACCTCCTTCCACAGCGTCGTGTCGTTGCTGCGCTGTAGTTCTGCGAGTTTCTTCCTGTACGCCGGTAATTAGCAAAACCACTCTCCACTTCAGCAATAGTAGAGGAGTAAACGCACACCACCTCCTCATGCTCCGGCGCCACACCATGCGCCTTCAACGCCTTCGTGCCCTCATACCTCACAAACAACAACACCTCCTCCCCCGCTTTCGGCCGAGTGAAAACCGCATAAGTCAGAACGCCCGGCTCATTAGCCTCGACCCACGGGACGAATTCCTCCAGAACGTCAAGTACTTTCTTCCGATCCGTACACGCCATCTTCGTGACACTAATCACCACGCCTTCCCCTTCCTTCCCACTGCCACCAGCTGCCTTACCTCTCGCCACGAACCCCGCGGTCAGGTACCAGGCGACCAGTTCCTCCGGGCGGGAGTACAGGGTTTCCTGCTTGACGGTCGCGTGGTAAGGTTGGAAGAAGACTGGATCGTCGACTTGAGATTGGAGAGCGGCTTTGGAGGTGTAGATTTCTAGGCCGCCGATGACGGCTTGTTGTTTGTTGCTAGGGGTGGGCTTGAAGGGCAGGAAGTAGGACCAGGCGGTGCATTTTGCGGCGGGCTGGCGGTAGTATTCTCGTGCTGTGTGGCGGAGGAGGTTGAGACACTGGTCGGGAGGGTTAGATAGATGTTGCAGAGATGACGGGGTGAAGGATTAGACGGACTCGGTCTCGCTTGGTTGGCGATTCGGGGTAGAGCATACATAGGAGGGCTATACCGTCGGCCATTGTTGAGGATATTGCCCTCGAAGCCTTCTATATTGTTATTGGTATTGTTATCTTGGTGGACGTGCTTTGATGCGTGGAGAGAGCACCGAGTGGATCAGAAGCCGAGTAGCCTCGGTCCTGGAAGATGGAGTAGCACGTGACATTGAAGGAACAGACAGCGAAGTAGTGAGAAGGTGTATGGTGTATGCAATACCGATAGCACGCCTTGCACTACCCAGTATACTTCATAAGCGCCTCCAGATCTACCCGCTGGTAGTAGGAGATATGCCCAAACCCTTCCCAAAACTGGGCCAGCCGGTCGTGCGACACCATGATGAGCTGGGACGGCGTGTATTGATCTGCTCTCAAGGTCAGTGAACCGTACCGTACAGCCCATTGTACATGCATATATCAGCTCACCTTCTCGAAACCCTCTCCCAGCAATGTGTCCCGCGCTCCTCACCACCCTCGCGCCGCGGAAGATATCCTCGTCCGCCACGCGCAAAAAGCCAGCATGTCCGATATCCGGCGCGATGAAAGTGTACTCCCCGCGGGGGATATTCGGGTCACCGGTCAGCTTAATGGCTTCCAGTCGCCCACTAGGTACGTCCTCGTAGTCAGTCACCTCCTCCACGGTCCGCTGGTATGGCATTTCCGTGAAACCTTGCAAGACTGAGTGCGGCTCAATCTGCTGGCCCTGCTGTGCCCAAGTCGTTACTGGGACTTGGTGTTGAGCGGTCGCTGGGAGAGTGGACGAGTCTCCCTCGGTCTTCTCGCTAGCACTTTGTGCAGAGGTCGGGATTTCCTCCTGCGCACTCGCGTAGCTACTCCCGCTGCTCTCGCTTCCGCGCCGGCCACCGCGGAACCACTGTTTCAGCCAATCCGTACTAGAAGGTAGAGGTCGCTCATCCTTCTTATCCGGCTGTAAGACGACTAAGAACTCGCAACCGTGACCGCTGTAGTCGCCGCACCACAGGCCCTGCCAAGGCTTCCGCGGCGTGGGCGTGAAGCATTCGTTAGGTAGCGCAGCGAACGTCGTGACGTCTTCGGGCATCTTGATACCCATGCCGCCACTTGCGCTCGATCTCAGGTTGGCTGCGAAATAAGGACCGGCCATGCTGAGAGCGGCTGGTAAGCCACCGCGCAACGACATGATCTCCATTAGACGTGGAGTCGCCCGACGGCCGTTGAACTCGACCCATTTCCGCAAACGCCAGTGGTATTCGCTCACTTCGTTCAGCCGTGTTGGCCGATGGCCGGATGATTGGTAGCCGTTGCTAGTATCGTTGCGCACATGCGTCGGTGTTGGTAGGCGCAGTGGTGGCCATATTGCGGTCCCGTCATGGATAGCACTCTTAGGCAGCGTTCGACACAGCATGAACGACGAATACAAGCCCGCTTCTGCAGCCGTCTCCATCATAATCTCCTTGCTGTACCTTGAAGGCGGTGCGTAGGCTCGATCACTCGGCTCATTGCTCGGCTGATCGTCCGTCTTCACATTATCCACATCAAGCTTCAGCACCGGCTTACCCAGGTCCAACATGATCTTCGGGCTGAAACTGTGTATGATGACCTCGTGATCCTTCTCCCAGAACTCCAACGTATGCCGTCCCCTCTGCGCCGCGACCGTGTATGCCGCAATGCATCCTGTCTTGGGCTCGTAGCGCGCTGCCACCAGCTTGCCCTGGTGCTCGCCGTCGCTGAACCATAGTCGGCGCTTTGCGAGGAACCAGTAGGGATGATGTGCTGTGAAGAGCTCGCGGAAAGTCTTCAGCGGTGCGGGCTCGCTGATGGGTTCGGGAAGGTTGCGGTTGATGAGAGGCTGCCATATCCGATCGTCGTAGCTGTGGGTGGACAGGATCTTGCAGGTCAGGGCAATGGAGGCGAGGTCCAGCGGCTCGAGGTAGGCGAAGATGTCCAGGACCAGTTCGGCTGGTAGCTGGGCGAGTGTAGGTGCGGTCTCGGCCATCTTGGCGAAGATCTCACTTCCGATGGTCCGGGCGTTTTCTTGCTTGTCGGCGTCGATGTTGTCGAGGTCCACGGATACAAGTACACCTCACAGATCCACAGGCATGGAAGGAGCGAAGGAGGAACGAACACCAGCGAACAGCGAAGTAACTATTGCAGTAGGTTCGGCCGGTGCGTTGCGACTTCTTATTTGATCCTAGCCCCACCACCAATGATGTCGAAAACCCACAGGCCACACGGCTCCGGAAGAGGCAGGTGTCAAGACGCTTCGCTACAGGCCCTCTTTGGCGTACTACTGCTGCTGCTAGTAGATGGTCCGCTGCCACTCGTTGGCGATGACTAGCGTTCAGGTTGTGCCAACAACACCATTCCGGCCACCATGCTAGGTGGTTGACGAGAAGGATACATATGAGGAAGACGTCGGTGTCATTGATAGCGATCCAAGGCGCTTCCACAATACACCACAACATCCGACATCGCTCTTAAAGCGCATCGAAAGGCACGGAGTGACACCGACGATGTACGCATCTCCGCAGAATCAGCTTGCATGCAGCATGCATAGGGCGACAACGCGTTAGCGTCTCGTTCAACGGCAATAATGGAAGAGGAATACCACGACCGGGCATCGCATGATAAGGCAGGCTTCTTGCCTGAGCTGGGCGCCTGCTGCCGTCTACAGCATATCTTCATGGTGCCATCTGCCACCATTGAGAGGTTTTTACTAATCCACAGCTTGCTTCCTACTCTACGACCTGCCTACGACCTGCCTCATCGGGTCCCACATACCTCGCACAACGTCTGCAGCCTGGCGACATGCGGCTCTACAGAGCGAACAATTATGCTCGCTGCTGACGTTCATGCTTCAGCACCACGTCCGGCTGAGCGTTACATGGCCGTCGATCTGCTTCAAATTCGACCCGGACAGCATCCACAGCAGATGACAAGATCATGGCTTCGCTAGTTCGTCATTCCGGGGAGCCAGTAGCTATGGCAATGTCCACCTTCCCACCAGTCTCTCCCACCCGCAATCTCAGAGACGGTACCGAGTCCTCTTGCTTCGTCATCTACGGGAAGCGTCCTCATCAACGGATGCGTCGTGCGGCACAAAGCTCACGTATTCGATCCTGCAGATATCCAGCCCTGTGCTGTTGGGCAGCTTGCTGAGTTCGCGCGCCAACACGTTCACATCTTCCACGCACAGGCTGTTCTGATCGCGGAAGGTGAGCGGACACCGAGACTCTCACCCTCTCGTATTGCTTGTGAGCTGGCTGCCAGGTCTCGGCGAGCAGGCGGCGCGAGGCGAATATGGCGTGTCTCTCCAAGCAACCGGTTGTACAAGTGTGACGTGAAATCGTAGTCGCGCAGTTCATGAATGCCTTGAGCAAGCTCAGCAGTCGTGAAAGCGCGGCCTTCTCGCAACAAAACACCCAGGGCGCTGATGAGGGCGTGGGTATATGACCTTGGTTCCGGCTGTATCGCCGGCATATCCTTGCCCGTCGCTGCCATGAGCTCGTACGAGCGAGCGCTTTCTGAGCCGCTTCATGACGTTGCTGGCGCAGCAGCAGTCCAGGATGACCAGGGTGTCCGCGGACGCGCCGTTCAGTGGTCGCTCTGCCTGTGTCCAATTCGCGTTCGCCTCAAACATTCCTTCTGTCGAGCTTGCCTCTGCCGTTGCCGTACTATACCCGGTTAGCAGTGACAAAAAAACGAGGATTGACCGTGACTTCGTGGCAATGAGCTACCCTGAGACAATAAGCTCGTTCGGCTTGTCGTGGCATACGTAGCCGTGTCCGGTGTAGTAAACGATCAACAGATCAGTACGACAAGGTCCATCGTAGCCATCCGCAAGATCCTTGATTGCCTGGTCGAGCTGTAGCTGAGGTGGTGTTACCTTGTTGTCCAGCTGAACAACTTTGGTCCCGTAGCCAAAATCCTCTCGGAATATCTTCGCCAATGGCGCGACCTGAACGTCGTTATCAGATCAAGCCTGCTGCCACGAACCGAGCATGGCTCGAGATACCTCGCTGTGAGCCTTCAGATCCTCATCCAGGGACCCAATCCAGTGTACCATCAACACCGCAACGTTGGTGTAGTGGTCCAGGCTGCCGAGCTCTGAGGAGACCAATTCCTTCCAAGCCTTCTGAAGCCGTTCGTCGTCATGCTCCAGCTTTGACATACCAATCTGCGTTATGATCGAGCCCAGAAGGTCCGCATTTTCTTACTACATGGTCCATTTGTACTACTAACACCGCAGTAGCTCGCGAGAATCTGTGAGCCGTGTCAGGATCTCTGCTGCCTCTACAATGATACCTCATCGCAAATCGATTGTTGCAGCAAGCCAGACAACACGCTTGCGATGACAAGGACGAATGAGACGAGGCGTCCTTCGAGCCAGGATAATACAAGTCAAAGAGATGACCTGATACATCTCCGGTGACGTTACAAGCGAGGTCGACCCGATCATATGCTGTCAACAAAGTTCTCAGATGTTCGCCTACGGCGAGAAGCCATCAGCCCTGTCTCGCGGTCTACCGTGCCTTCCCTAACGTCAACCGCCGTCACTTTGTCGCCTTTGGTTCGTCGCTTTCCGCGCCGCTTTGTTACAATACTGACTTTTCAGTCGGGCATTTCAGAGTCGCTACGCAAAAAGCGACAGGCGTTGCGTAGATCTCGTAGTGGTTTCGTTGTCTTCCGATCGCTTACAGGGCGATTCATTGCAAGCAGTCGTTAAACGCAGTACAAAACGGCAGCGACCTGTCAGCACTGTTTTGGCGCAACATAGATATTGCTGCATCGTTCACTCTGGCAGAAAGGATGACTGGATCTGTGAGTTTCGACCCCGTCAACCAAAGTCGCTGCACCGAAAATCCTTGGGGTAAGTTCCTGACAGGTGATGGCGGCAGACTGGTAATGACAAGACCGAAGAGGCCGTGGTAGAGTAGCAGGAACTGTACAAATCGGGCATCAGCAACGATCCCAAGGCCGCTGATAAGACGGTTAACAGAAGCTGAATGTCTTCCTAAAAAAGCGTGATACTAATATCCGACAGACAAAAGCGAGGTTCCTGAAGGGCGAGAAAATCAACATGACATTAAAAGATAGGACGAAGACGGGGACCATGGAAGTTGAAGTGAAGGACAACACTCTCAAGAATGGCGTGTGGGAAGTCCTCGTGGTAGACAAGGACGGGAAGAGGAGCATCGGCGGAAGGAACACCAGGATGGTCTCGAGTTCAAGAAAGCGAAGAGGCAGTAGTAGTGCCTGAGGACAGCAGATGGCCGATCCACCTTCATTCATATGTTGTGTGACGGGCGAACATCCAATTAGAAGTCCCGCCTTGTGTGTGGCGTTGTCGTATTGGAGCGCTAATCTGCGTACGCAAGCGCCTTGTACTGTGCCGCATGGGCGGAGCTGTACGACCAAGGCTGGACTGAGAGGGCGTATATTATTTGCGAAGTCCACGGTCTGCAGCCGTATTGAGTGATGTGTGATAGCGTCGACTTGTATATGATTCTGCATTTGTGTTGTGGAGGGTGGATCAATGATGTCGGAAAAGGCGCATCAGCCGCCGCCGTCTTCCAGCATCAGCAACGCAACAAATGCAACACCAAGCAGCTATGATCTTGAAGCAGCTTGCGCGAAAAATAGTAAGGGTTAGTACGCTTCGCACACTTGTAGGCTCTAGTCCAGTCAAGCTGAGGAATCCCACAAAGACCATGCCGGTTGGCTAGGATGGCTTCGGCGCGGACATTTTACCGCTAGCGTTCCACCGTCCAGCACGGCGAACATAAGCACGCGAAAGGGTTCGTATGGGCTGTGTTACTCGTGGCCCTTAGAAAACACTTAGCTCACCAACGAATACAGTCGAGCATAATGCCGTGGGCTATGCCCTTATTGCCAACTTCCAATCCAGCGACCGCAACTTCCTGCAGTATCGTGGCTTCCTTCACCTTCACTCAAGAGTGTTGCTGGCGCTACAAGCAGACATCGGCTACCTCGAGACGGAGCTGGATCAAATGGATCAGTGGGACATCGAGTGCGGTATACATAGTAGACTGGCATGCTTGCGGGACAAGAAGCGCGATGACCTCCAATCGAGGATTGATGTGATGCCGGATACGTACCGGGCTGAATTCAACCGGACCAGACCGGACGTCATGCTCGAGCTGAGGACCAAGCTTGTCGAATACGGTGGGTCGCTATGTCAATGTGACCTGTAGCGCGGGAGCTGACAAGATCCAGATGAGCTCTTGTTGAAGACGCGAGAAGTGCATGCACTGCAAAGGCCTGCTCAGCGCGACTACGAGAGTGTCCGCAATTGGTTCGACTCGCACAAGCCGGTTGTGCAAGAGGAGCTTGATTTCATCCGGTGCAAGGAGGACTTGATTACGCTTCGAGACGGACGCGAGAGCGCGAGCTTCGATGGCTTCGTGGAGCGCTGCCTTAATGCTCTCGACCAGTTCCTCTCTTCGTGGTGCCACTGTCAGGTCATAAAAGTCAGTAACCTCTCCTCTGATTTCGCATTCCAAATGCTGATGCTCTTCGACAGCGCATGTTCATCACCGAAGAACTGCGGCACAAAACCGACAATCTGCGCATCCACTACTATGCGCCTCAACGCGTCGACACCCTCGTCAACCTCATCATCACCGCCATTATCTTCATCCTGCTGGTCGTTCCCGTAGTATTAATGTGCAAAGTGGCGGGCGCCGGAGGAGGGAGTACGTCGCCGTTCGAGTCCATCGCGATCCTGATCGTCTTCACCTTGCTGTTCGGGTTCGCCATGTCTGCTCTCACGACGGCGAAGCGGCAGGAGCTGTTTGCGGCCTCGGCGGCGTACTGTGCGGTGCTTGTGGTGTTTGTGGGCAACTTTGGGGGTCAACAGGTGCAGATACGCGTGGTGAGCGCGTAGTCCAAGTGGTTCAGCGTAGATGGGTGCTGGTCGCTAAAGCTGCATTCTTCGAGCATGACGGGACGCACGATGCTGCTCATTATTGCGCAGTGATCTCTGTCCAACAAGTAGACGGTGGTATTCATAGATACCTACTGTACTTGGCCCTTCGGGAACGATGCACATGTGGTATGCATGTGATAAGTCCCTGGTCCGGGTCGCGGTGGACTTTGAGGTTCCGTGAACTGTCGACATTCGCGCAAAATGTTTTCGACCGGAGAAATGGGACGCATTCCGCAGCTCCGCATGGTCCCGTACTCCATCTACTCACGCATATGTGGCGGAAGTAGAAGGAGGAAGTTGACATGGAAGTCATACCATCACACAAGGTTCAGCCCTGCGCTGGACAGGGGTCTCGTTGGTGGGAGCAACGGTTGTTGACGGGTCCAGGGTGGAGCTCGAATCGTCCCAAATTCAAGGTTCTGCGAGAGCTCGGAGTGAGCCTTGCCACGCATTAGCTGCAGACGACAAGATCCTGTATCGACGCCCATTCATATTTCATCGCCTTCCGTCTCCATCGTTGCGGATATACAAACCAGGTCATACGGGCCAGCAGGCGTTTGCGACACCGACGAACAACGAACATTTACCCCGCGAGGATTCCATCGCTGCATGCTAGGCGCCCATACATCAATACTCTCGCGAACGACGACGACCGTCTGGATGCGCATGAGACGACAACAACACCACCCCCGATAGCGCCTCGAGCGTACCCTCCTCGGTCATGGCCAACCTCTCGCCCGCCGGCAGCAGCACCTACTCCTCCAACACCCTCCACGTCGGCGACGGCACTTGGGACAGCGGCCGCGATGACTTCCTCCTCCCCAACCTCGTCGGCCTCAACTTCGCCACCATGCAGTACAACGGCATGGGCAACCGCTTCCGGGAGCTGCCGGGTTACCATCGTCTTATCCTCGGTCATGGAGTCCTCGCCGCGATCACATTCATCGGGATACTACCGGCGGCGATATTCGTGGCCAAATTCTACCGCAGTAATCCGCGGATGGCGGTGAAGCTGCATGTCTACCTGCAGATCCTGACCGTCTTCCTGGCGACGGTGGTGTTGGTCTTGGGCTGGTTTGCGGTGGGACCGGAGAGGAGCTTGACGAACCCGCATCATGGCATTGGGGTGGCAATATATGTTTGCGTGCTGATGCAGTTCTTGTACGGCTGGTTGATGGCAAGAATAGAGAAGAGGAGGAAGGACCCGATGGCGTTGACGAGGACGCCGACGAAGGTGTGGATACATAAGCTCTTCGGGCGGAGCATTGCGTTACTGGCATTTGTGCAGGTGGCGTTGGGCTTGACGCTGTACGGCAGTCCGAAGGCTTTGTTTGTACTGTATGCGCTGGCCGGTGCGCTGCTGGTGTTCCTATACCTCGTACTGGATCGATGGCACTTTGAGAAGAGGCCGGTGATGTTTGGCCTGGACAACGGCCCCGAGTTCTACTCCGATTACGGCAGCTACCTGTCAGGATCGAGGATGGACTACAGATCTGGTGCAGGACAAGGGCCGCCGCCGCGCGAAGGTGACAGAAGTCACTGGGGTCGCAACATTCTGGGTGCGGTCGGGGCGGCTGGCGCATACGAGGCGTACAAGCGCAGAAGTAGCGAGAGGAGAGATAGGAGAGAGGGCGCAGAGACGGAAGGCGAGAGGAGAGAAAGGATGGAGCAGGAAGAGATGGATGCTGAGCAAAGGCGTAGACCGCCTCCTCCCGGTATGGCACCCTCTGGCGTTCCCTCATCGCGGCCTTCAAGCCGACCACCGCCTGGTGTGATGTATGGTGCAGGGAACGTGCCCGTTGTGGGCCCTATGGGAGGCAATCAGAGACCGCCTAGTCAGACACCGAATCGAATGCGCGCGGAAGAGAGTAGACTAAGCCCAGAGTCTTGGGAGGAGAACGAGAAGTACAGTGAGCGGCCGCAGAGACACTCGTGGCGAGATCGGCTATTAGGAGCTGGAGCTGGCGTTGCGGCTTTCGAGGGCGTCAGGCGGGTTTTCAGTCGCAAAAGACGAGATGAAGACTACGTTGATGACAACTACCGGCCACCTCACGGCGGCGCTCACAACATGGTCAGTCAGACCGATGTCTCGCGCGTAGAGGCCGGTCAAGTACCAATGTCGCCAGACGACCCGCGAAGGCGAGAGCGGATGAACATCGCAGGCGTGCAACCAATGACACCTACCGCGACGCCGTCAAGATCCGGCCGGAGACCAGCACCGAGCGCTGATTCGCTCTCGTACGATGACGACGAGAGCGTGATGGAACCCAGACCGGGACCTCAGCACATCCGGCAAGATGACGATAGCCATACGCTGAGGAACAGCATCACGACCATGGGCGCTATTGCTGGTTTTCGCGAGTGGAACAAGCATCGAAAGGAGCGGCAAGAGCGGCAGCGACAAGACCGGATGCGGCAACAAGAACTCAATGACCAGAGCGTGTACGATCGCCGGACTTCGACGAACTACCCGCGACCGCAAGATGCAGGGGGCAGAAGACCGAGCGTTGGCGGGACAGTGACGACGGGGACTGAAATTTTCGATCCTGGCTTCTCGGGCAGTAATCCGGAGTTGTCGAGGAACAACTTCAGGCCTGATACCATGCAGCCGCCTCTGCCGGCTACGGCGGGCGCGATGTCCAGTATGAACCAGCAAAGGTTTACCGAGAACACGCAAAACTACCAGTTGCCGCCTCCTCCAGCTGGGCCCCCGCTGGGCGGTATAAGACCGGAGAACCTACCACCTCCGCCGGCAGGTCCGCCACCTGGAGGATTTAGATCTGCTGATTACCGGCCGCTTGAGCCTGGCAGTCTGCAGATGCCCCAAGGCGCTATCGAGCCCGATCCGTCACGACTGATGTCCTCCGAGAACGTCACCCACCAATCCTCCTCTTCTCATCCAGTACGAGACACCGCTGCGGGAGCAATATTTGGCGCAGCGGCCGCTGATCTCGCAAGTGGCCGACGACGAAACTCGCAATCCCAGTCACCCTCACGATACCACTCCCGCCAAGACTCCCACACCCGCTTACAGCGGCGCGAACGCCGGGGCAGCACAGCCTCCGGCTCAGTCTCGCAAATCAACACCAACAACGCGCCCTCGACCTCCAACAACGACCCCACGGGCCCCGTCGCGGTGAAAGTGAAAATGCATACCGACGGCAAGCACGTCACGCTCCGCCGCCTCAGCGAGCAGGAAGCCGATGCTGAGCGCCAGGCGCGCAGAACGGAACGGCGATCACGCAGGAGAAGGAGCAGCGAAGTCAGTTCCGGCGGGATCGAGGACGATCTCCCTCCCGGCTCGAACCAACGGTACCGCCGCAATGGCAAGGGCGTGGTGCGACGGAGTAGCGACCAACCTATCGCCAATGTCCCGCCTCCGCCTCCTATGTCGTCTACAGCTGGTTCGCATCGGCCGCCTTCGGAACTGAATCTACCTCCCGCTACTGCTGGTGCCTCGGGGGCAAGACCGCCGGGTGTGCCTAGTCACTCCATCAGTCCGCAGGACGGACAGGGACTAAGCTCCCCGCCGGCGCCGGGTATGATGAGTGGGAGTGGGATGACGAGTCCGGGTGAGGGAGGGGATGTGACGGGGACCGATGTTAGTGCTTTTGATAATAATCGGCGCCGACGGAGGGCGGAACGGGCGAGGAGGCTGGAGGCTGCGAGGGGTGGGGGGAGGAGTGTGGATTTTACGTGAGGGGAGGGGGCAGTGCTGGGGTGGTAATGTATTTGGCGTTTGGGAGGGGTGGTTGGATGTGCATGAGCGCTGTGGTGTGTTCTGTGTTCGCGGGATGGAGGATGAGGATGCATCGCGAGTCTGTAGAGAGTGATGACTGTTACGCAGCGTTTGATGTCCATACCTGTGCTTCTGCATTGAGGGTGTCGCATACTCATTTACCGATTGTGCAGTCAGAGCGAAAGCTACCTTCCCTTGAGAGTTCCGCTCCGTTCTATCGTCGAACAAGACTGCTGCACGTGACCGAGCCATGCTCCCGGCTCTTCCCGCCCTCCTCCGCAGTCTTGCCGACGGGAACCTCAAAGCTCCAGTCCCAGTCTCCTTGGAGAAGGGAAGGAGCAGCCATTGGAGCATTAACAATACACACCAACGCTACACGACCAACACGATGAACTCTCTCAAAGTCGCCCGCATGGCGCTCCGGTCGGCAGCAGCGCGCCCGGCACCGGTGCTGAGGCGTGGGTACGCGGATGTCGCGCCGGACAAGCTGCGGTTGAGTTTGGCGCTGCCGCATCAGGTATGTTTTACACCATGGATGTGCGAGGAGGGGAGGGGAGGGGAGGGCGGGGGAGTGAGAGAGGAAGTGGAGGGATGTGGTACTGGGAGAATGAGGAGGTGGATGAGGAGGTGGATGAGGATGGGGATGCAGGGACATTTGCTAACGATCTGTGCGTGTGCTGTATAGTCTATCTACAAGTCGCAGGATGTGTATGTACCTCCCACGATCAAGCCCACCGAAGCTGGACATCCGGATCGTACTGGAGGAGGAGGAGAGTACTGACATGATTTTGCTGCAGCGTACAAGTCAACATCCCCGCCGAGTCGGGAGAGATGGGCATCCTCGCGCAGCACGTCCCGTCCATTGAGCAGCTGAAGCCGGGACTCGTGGAGGTGATTGAGGAGGCGGGTGGGAACAAGCAATTTTTCCGTACGTGGCACACTGGACCATACCCAACACATCATACGAGGGCAGAAACGGGAATATGGCTGGAGCTAACAGGGTGTTAATTTACAGTGTCCGGCGGTTTCGCAACTGTGCAACCCGGCTCAGTGCTGAGCATCAACGCGGTCGAGGGCTACCCGCTCGAGGACTTCAGCGCGGAGAACGTGCGGAACCAGATCTCCGAGGCGCAGAAGATTGCTGGGGGCAGTGGGAGCGAGCAGGACAAGGCGGAGGCAAATATTGAGCTTGAGGTGAGTCCCTGCACATGACAAGAGACATGATGTATTGCCGGGAATGAAAGAAGATGGGCTTGCTGACTTGTCTTAGGTGCTCGAGAGCCTGCAGGCTGCGCTGAAATAGACGTTGGCTGCTCTGGGTGGGTGTATATATGTGTAACATTGCTTGAGCGGGGCTGCGCTTTCCTGCACATGGAGACTGATGCAGACCACTTTCCGTATTGACTGTACTGAGCCTTCCGCGAACTCGGACCCGCGGGCACGACTGCTTCCTGTCTTCAAGCTCAAGTTTTTTGACTTCATGTTTCCTTCATCCCGTTTCTGTTCTTCGCAACATCATCGCATCACGTCCCGGTTCCGATAACCTGTCATCTTTTCACTACCACGTTTCTTCAATACCCGCGATCAGCACAAATCTTACCCTTACAGTCACCTTAAGCAATGCCGGCCTGTCTGGATGTCAACTAATGCTCTCTTGGGCCTTCGACTTTTTACGCACGCAACACATCAGTCAGGACACCAGCAGCCAGCAGTGTACGAAGGGAGACGATATCTCAGTAGCACCCACTTCCTCTCACCTAGACACCTCATCAGCAGCGGACCCATCTCCAGTCACATCAGACAGCGACTTCGTCTTCATCACTTCCAACCTTCGCAATGGCCAGCTTCACGCAGAAACTTGTAAGTCCCACGCAACCTCTTCACCTCCATGTCATTTACTGAGACCCCGACAGCGCGAGAAGCTCTCCAAAAGGTCCTTGCGTCCCGAACCCAGCAAGGCCAGCATGGCGACTCAATCTTCCACCGCCACTTCAGGAACGACATACACTCGATCAATCTTTGCCGCTGGGGCCACCCGCCACCCATCTGTTACCACCACACCAACAGTCACCCCCCAACCTTCCACGTCAAGCTTCAGGTTGCAGCTGCTGGAGAAAAAGAAGTCCGTCTCCGCCTCCCTCAGGACCATGTTCACCCGCTCGAGCCGGTCCAACAGTCCCAGTCCCACCTCGTCGGCCAACACAACCTCTTCTTTCAAGACTTCTTCCGGGAGGTCTCGCTCGAAGGCTCCAGCGATACCGGCTACGGAGGCAAAGACGCCTGCAGCTGCTGCCCCAGTGGTTGTTGTCCCAACCGCCACTCCGACAACGGCTACTATGCCCATCGTCATCCCGCCAAGCAAGACTCCAACCATCATCGCTGCACCGCCCGCTGCTCGCAAGTTCTCGACTCCGCCGGGCCCGCCTCCAACTCCTGCAGTCATTGTCACGCCGACGACGCCAGTTGCAGCAACCGCTGTTCCAGCCGCCATACCTTCCACCCCAGCAACCCCGGCAGCCGCTCCTGCCCTGGCCTCTCCTGCAGCACCCATACCGCCTCCAGCCCCACCTGCAGCACCTGTGCTTCCAACAACCGCGACTCCACCAGCCAAACCACCAGCTCCCGCACCTCCGGCCAGCGGACCTCCACTGACAACTCCAGCCAACCCGGCCCCCGAAACGAGCAGAGACATCTCCACCGCCACCCCAATCCCAGGAGGCAACACGGCCGTCGAGCGCGAGGAAGCCCTGGCACAGCTACGCAAGACGGGTCAAGTCTATCCGCAGTCGAAGGGTCAGTTCGACGGGCCGATCCCGACAAGCGAAAGGCAAGAAGATCATTCCTATCCCAAGGAGAAGCCTCGTTCTGTATCGAAGCCCAAGGCCTTCGGCAAGGCGTCGCTCTTCTGGACAGCGCTGAAGGCCAAGATGTTTGTGCACAAGGAGGAGAAGAAGGTGGAGAATGTTGGGAACAAAGTCGACAAGAAGTTGTGAGCGGGTTCGATGGAGCTGCGGATGGGGTGGGTCCGGCTTCCGGGGTGGTAGTGCAGAGGAAGCCGGTGGGTGGTACGGGAGGGGCGGTGGCGGGGAGGATAAGGGAGTTGGAGGAGAAAGCGCAGGTGGAGGCGAAGAAGATGAATACTACCAGGAGGCCGTTGCCTGGGCTTGCTAACGCGGGTGTGCCGACGATCTATCCGTTGCCCGTCAATCACTTCATGAGAAGATCTGGGAGTGCGGCGCCGGTACGAGCAGAGACGCCACTGTACAGGTCGCCGCCGGATGATGAACCGCTCATACACGCACCCCAGCCAACGAAGTCTATACTTATGCTTGGTCGGCAATCGCCCAGCATTCAGCATGCGCCGACTGTGTACCAGACGCCACCATCGACCGCAGAAGATGCTGCCGCTCGAGATGAGAAACCTGCCAAGTCTGTCCGTGTCACCTCGCCCTACGTCCGCAACAATGACAAATTCGCTCTGCACTCGCCGGCAGCCTACCTGTCCGGCACGAAAGACAAATGCGTGCGACACGGACGAAAGCGTGAGCTCAGGGCCACGAATGACATGCAAGACAAGGGCCGAACCGGTGCGTACCACCCCACGGGCTTCACTGTCCGCCAGCAGACGGAAGCCACGAGTCCTTGGTCGATCGCGAGTCTGACGCACAAGCAAGGTCTCGCGGATCCTTGTCCCGATTGTCGGGCCGAGCTGAGCATCAGGCGGAGAGAAGCGATGCAGACTGTAATGCGGCCGACGGATGCCGGTGCAGGCAGCCACGTCACGGAGCCAGTGCTGGAGGTGAACACTTTAACGGAGAAAGCGGCACCTCGACGACAGGACAAACCGCGCCAGCCACGTTCTACACGGGAGACCTCGACCGCAGAACCTCATGACGACCTCGTCATCACACAAGACTTAGGCGACGGTCTAGACGCCGCCATCTTCGCGCGTGCAGGCGAGTTGGAGCGCGTCATCATCAACACGCGGCTGGCCAGACAGACGACGGATGCGATGCACAAACTCTCGAAAGACATGCTATCGGTATCGCAGGCGCTTGCTGTTGCTGGTGTAGGCACGCCGGTTGCTGCGGCCGTCCATACACGGCAGGAGCGGGCCGTTGTCTTCGACACACCAAGTCGTGGGCGTAGGCGAAGATACTCGGTTTCCGAGCTGTTGGACCTTGTTGATTAAGCTGTTGATACGATGCATGGCCCCACGCACGAGGATGATGACGGCGAGTCGGCGGGTACCCGGCTTGTGCATTCGGGGAGCTTCCACGATGCGAGCGAATTGCAGAAGGCAGCGAGTGATCACAAGAAGCTCGAGGCTACTGCTGGAGGGCGGAACACTGCGCAACCAGACGAGAAGTCCGAGCCAGCAAAGACCGCACGATTCGCCATTCCGACCATCACAACCACGAAACCTAGTGTGCTCTCATCTTCTAGTGGCGTACCGATTCCGGGCACCGTCACAAAACCTCTGCCTGACGATTCTGACCTTACGGGGCCTCCGACGAAGGTGAACAAGCCAAGCACAGCACCTTCCGGTGTCCTCAGCTCCGCAGCGTCGACCACGGCCTCCGCCGCCAAGCCTGTAGCGGACGCAGCACAGCAAACCCTACCGTCCACCACGACGGTCACGAAACCTCTCGCAACAGTCACCGACGCCTTCAAATCCGCCGTAGACACCCTGACGTCGAACGTGCAGCAGACCGTCTCTGACATCCTCCCGCCCATCGCATCCAATCCGAACCCGTACCATCACGCTCCCGACACGCCACGGAGCCTGAACGTCGCGCAATGGGCGGACAAGCAAGTCCAGGAGGCGCAGCAATTGATGCGGAATGCGATGAGGATGCAAAAGGAGGCTGCGGTGGCGCAAGCGGTGGCGGTGGAGAAGGAGGTGAAGAAGCAGAGGAGCGTGATTGGCAAGGCGGAGAAGGCGTTAGTTGGCGGTGGGTGGTCATTGTTTGGGGGCTCGGGTAGTCATCCTAGTGCTGATCATTGATGTATGATGCGGGTTAATTTCCTACCTACGTTGGCATGCCTTTTGGTTGTTTTGCTTGTGCTTTTCCTGCCTCGTACTTTTGGTATGTTGGGAGTATGTCCGTGTTTAGATAAGGAGACCCTCGCACGCACCGTGTACTGCATTCAAAAAGGCATTGGCAGACAAGGCTATACGAGCGAAGTGTGGCGCCAGATGGCAAACTGATTCTAGTCAACCGAAGACCAGCAAACCTTGTGTACCCAGCATATACCACGATAGCAGGCTCTTCCACTTTGCCCAACCGCGCAGTGCAGTGACGACCATCAAGCACATGTCCATACTGCAACCCAATGGAAAACGAATTTTTAGTCTGCTGCCCCAATCTCAATCTTACTACCACCCCTTCCCCTTCCGACCTGCACCATTACAAGCACCTGTACGTCGCCTTCCACGCCTTCCTCGGGGACTCTGAATCGCAAGCCATCGCGCTCGCGCCCGCGCCGCTCCAGCGCCAGTAAGAAGAAGCCCAATACCAACCTCAGTTTTGCCCAAGACGCGATACCTGCTGCAGGCGGGCATAGTCGAATTGGGTGAGGTCGGGGACGGGAATACGGAAACCAATCGAGCTGCCAAGGCTTCAGCTGCCCATCTCCGTATGTCATGTGCTAGCGACTGACCTGTATATATATGTATCTGCAGTCTACGAGGGGGTCCCTCAGGAAACGCAGCAGCTTGTCTAGATCTATGGCCCGCTGGTGTGCGGAAAAGCCTTCGCATCGTTACGATATTCTCGAGAAGCGTCTGCGTCACAGTTGGCGCTCACCTCCAGCTCCGTCTCGCAAGCTGCTGTGACAGTCATCCCTACTCGTCTCCCTCGCCTTCTCCGGCAACACCAGCCAGACATGGGTATGTTTTCAACCCAAGCGACGAGCCAGGCAGTGCGAAGTGTAGAAGCACCGCACAATTGAGCATTCCCCGTGAGTGGTCGTGGAGAAGGATCATGCTTCCCGGGTTTCCTTGCATCTGCATCGTGAAAGAACCACGGAGCGCTCAGTCCACATCATCATCGCCACCCTGATCGCCAGGGGCCTCTCCGTCCTCCTTCTTCTCCTCCACCGCCTTCCCCCCCTTCTCAATCTGCTCCTTCGGCACCAGCGTAAACACAACAACGAGCAGCGGCTCGTCCGTCTTCCGATTCTTCATGACATATCTAAGTGAATGTGAGCTTGTGCGCACAAGCGAGTCAGAATAACGACCTCTCAATAGCAATGCCAAACCAGCCAAAAAAAAGAGTCCAAAAAACGCGCAAGAACTGCAGACGTAAAAGGACGTGGAAGGAAAGACTCACCGAAGCGGCTGCCCATCCCAATACGAAATAATCGGTATCGTAATCCCCGGAATCACCGCAAACCCAGGCAACCTCAGCGCGAACTCGTTGAAATCCAGATACGGGTTGAAGAAATCATTGCTGTACTCCGTCCCCTTCTCGATCGTGACGTCCCGGAGATGCTGCTCGGTCAAGAAGTACTTCTTCCGCGCCGCCGCATCCTGCGGGATCTTGTGCTCTTTCCGCCACTCCTCCCCATCCGCGTCCCCGCCTTCTTGGAGTATCTGCAAATCTTCCATCGTATTGTTGGCGCGGACTTCTTCCACTTTCTCCTGCTCGCGGTCGTCTTTCGGTCCGACGCGGAAGATATTCATGGAGCTGAGGAGGGGGGAGTACAGGTACGGCTCATCGGCCTGCACATCCCCGTACAGTCCCGGGTCGATCCAGTATTTCGCGATATTGAACGCCTGCTGGAAACCGGGGGGCAGTTTATCCCGGATCGGGTGGTCGAAGTCGTTGCCGAAGACGAGGTCGTGGCCGTTGATGTCTTCTTTCGGCGTGAAAGTGAATTGGAGGCTGTAGAGGTCGTGCTGGTGCGGGGGACGGGAGAAGTAGGGGCTCGTTTTGGAGTCGGAGGGTTGCCCGTGGGCGTCGAGGCCGCGGAAGTTTTGGATGCGGATGGTGAGATTCGCGGTGAGGTGGTCGGAGGTGATGCGTGTGTTTTCTTCGCTGTTGATGGAGAGGGGGATTTGCTCGGCGTAGTTCGGGCCCGCGGTCACGGAGAGGAAGTACTTGTCGGCCATGCTTGTGTCGTTTTGCGCTTTCAAGATCGAGGGTTCTGCGCTGGATTGGTGGTGAAGAGGAGGCAAACAGTGACTGCGGCAGAGAACACGTCAAAGAAATTCACGTCGCGCGAACGTCATTATCGCCCCACAATTCCGCAAGTGGTAGGAAGGCACAAGATCTCGCCTTTTACGCAGCAGCTTGTGAAGTTTGACATGTGCTGACAATCATGCATCTCTAGTATCTACGGCGTCCTATCGTACATGGCTGTCGATACACCAAAGTGCACTATAACCGCCTAATGACATCCTCCACGACCTCATCCGTCTTCGCCTTGCCACCCATATCGGGCGTCAGCAGCTTCCCGTCCGCCAGGTTCCCATCCACAGCAGCATAGATCTTCGCGGCGGCCTCCTCCTGGTCCAGGAAATCCAGCATAAGTGCCACACTCCGTAGCGTGGCAATCGGGTTCGAAATGCCCTTGCCCGCGATATCCGGCGCCGAGCCATGGCAGGGCTCTCCAATCGCAAACCCGTCGCCCACGTTCGCTGACGGGACCAAGCCTAGACTCTTGACCAGCGCCGCTGCCGTGTCGGACAGCAGGTCGCCGTAGAGGTTGGGAGCGACGATGACATCGTAGTAAGCAGGCTGCAGCACGAGCTTGTAGAGCATACTGTCGATGATCTGCTCCTCGACCTTCACCCCCGCGTCCTTGAACCGCTGTTGCGCGAGCGCCGCAAATGACGCCGACCGGAACAGTCCGTCTGTCTGCGGCAGAACATTGCTCTTATGTGTCACGGTCACTAAAGCCTGCTTCCCACTACTATCACCCAATCCCTGCCGTACCCGCGCGCGCCGCGCCGCGATCTCGCCGGCCATGGTCGCTATCCGGGTCGATGCGCGGGTGCTGATGCGCTTGATGGCTTCCGCGACGGGGCCGTCGGGTGTGTCGTACGTCCGCTCCTCTTTGACGTAGAGGTCCTCGGTGTTCTCGCGGACGGTGACGAGGTCTATGGGCTCGGGGTAGGCGGGGGAGGGTGCGACGGACTTGACGGGTCGGACGTTGGCGTAGAGGTCGAGCTT
>NAJQ01000200.1:0-43923 GCA_005059865.1 Friedmanniomyces simplex
GTACCCGCTGCTCCAACGTCTCCTTGCGCGCCAACGCGCCTCGGTAGTGCGAGTCCAGCGTGTCGACCAGCACCTTGGCGCGCTTCCGCCCGGCGTCCACAATGTCGCCTCCCACGTGGATGCAGCTGTCGTGCACGTCCTGCAGCGTATCATATGCGTAGGCCATGCCCTCGTCGATTCTGAGGTGGCCGTACGACTCCACCATCTCTAGCCGTCTACCCAGGTCTGCGAGGAACTGGTCCACCAGGACCTGTAGGCTCTCCCGCTCGATGCTCCATGACCGCGGCTGGTAGGAGGAGTGCCGCCGCCTCTTCCGCGCTCGGTCGATATCGATATCGAACGCGGCGCTGGAGGTGGTGGCGAGTGTGGGCTCCTCGACGGAGGTGGTGGTGCATGTTGAACTGTAGCTACGCATCGTGGAGTACATCGACATGGCTGGGAGGCGCGCGCGGCCCCCGCGAGTCGTAGGGGGTGTGGTCCAAGGTGAGGTTAGGTGAGATACAGTGAAAGGGTGAGGTGCGAGCAAGCGGGCCACTCGGGAGATTTACACAGGCAGCCGGCAAGCACACAAAGAGAACAATGCGACTGTACTGTACTAATACCACATCAGAGGGAATATGGCGTACTAATCGCCTGCGCCTGTCACCTGTGCATGACGAGTGGTTGGCGATGAGGCGCATGTGGGGCGTGACGTGTGGTGACGATGTTTTTGATTGGTTGCACGTGGTTGGCCACTGGCGACAAATTACGCAAACATCCCTCCAACCGCGTGTCCCCCCAAAGACAGAACAGCACGGCTTGCCATGATGACCACGTGAACCCTGATGCATGTACATCTGCCCCTTGTGCGCTCAGACACGACCTCCTTGAGCATCGTCTCAGTCGAGGGCAATGGCCCACGCGGTCTTGGCACCTCCGACGGCAAACTAGCTGAACCTCCACCGGACGATGAGTACTGTACTGACCACAGTGGTGAAGGCGAAGGTGTATTGCAACCTCTCACATCGTCTAACACCCTCGCCTGTGCGCCTTACCACACAACCAGAACGAGGCCTTTATATCTCTGGCTGCTGCCCTGCTCACGCCCGTCTTGAGAAGCAACGTCGGGAGGGGCGGCTCAGCTGTGATTAGGAGGAGGGATATGGCTCAGTGGCCTGGGGTTCCGCTACTGTCCGTCTAGAGCCGAAGATCGTGTTGGTAGCACGGTGGGCTGAAATAACGTTTGGCAGATGAGGGCTGCAAAGTCTGGAGAACGGCAACTGGGATAGGCAACACTGACCGCAGCCACGATGTCCGCCGTAGAGATGTACTGCTGGATAGTTGTTAGGACCGTCCTGTTGAAGGCTACATGCCGCGAACACAGCAGTAGGTCGCCCACGCTCTCCGCCGAGCTCACACGCACCACACCGCTTCCCGCCCGTCTTGCCCAAACGCCCACACCGTCAAAGCTGCGCCAGCTTGGACTGACAGTGCCACCGGTGACTCCAATGAGCCGATGTATACGCCAGAGATCCGCAGCGGCCAGACGTGCTCGTCTTTCTCTGGCTTCTCCCCCCCCCCGAAGCCGGCAGCCAGTGAGCCCAAACCATGTTGAGCTTGTCGAATCGAGCTACTCCCTCCGCCTCGAACCTGGCCTCCCGGATTGCTGCAACGTTGCTGGTCGGATGCTGCAAGACATCAGCCGTCTCCAGATCTGCGAAGGGTTCGTCAAGTGGTTGCAAAGTCTCCTCTTGTTGCGCAGTCGAGTATCTGAGAGCATCGATCGGGACCGAGTAGAGCACGACGTCGTTTCCATACGCAACCGCAACCCGGACGCCGTTGTCGACGTCCGAGGCGGCTGCGTACAACGTACAGGGAGAATGATGACCGGATGGCGGTTCGAGCACGACCTTTCTCGACAGCTTCTCCGCGCTTCCGACAGGCTGATCGGCACCGACGCATACCAGACCGGTTTCCTCATCTGTAAACAGCATGTGGTGTCCATCGCTAAGCGGCACCGCGCGGCAGTGGCCAGCGACATCCTTCGAACCCACTGAGCGAAAGCGCCCCGTGAGGGTGAACCACGTACCGGAAGACGGGCGCGTACTACCCACTTGCGACACGGATGCGGACGTGGTGCCAGGTGCACGTCCAGGGCTGCTGATGAGACGTAGCTTGTGCGGGCTGTCGATATTCCGGCGTGGTGGCAAGAAATGCAAGACCTCGCTTGGACGGGTCAGGGAGAAATAGCGGTTCATGTCTTGGCCGGTGTTGATGTCCCTCTAGTACAGCTCGACCCCTTTCGCCGAGCCGAAGGCCACGCACTGCCCGTTCGGGCTCACTGCGACGGAGAGAGGAGGATCGTTTTCCCAGCATACGTTCCGGTAGACCCTTTGGGAGCGTACATTGAGTACACCGGCCTTTGCTTTGCCTTTATTATGAGGTGCCTCGAGCTCTGCAGCCAGCAATTGGCTTCTGGACTTGCGCATTACCCGCATGCCGCGGACTCGCGACCGCCGATTCTGCACGTATTCTGACCACGTACGGGAGGAACCAAGCACCACGGAGTGATGCAATAGCTCTCGAGAACCTGTAGAGCCAGCATTGAGGGATAGCTCGTCGAGGCTGCCGAGGGACACATTGCGCGAGGGTACGTGAGGCCGAGGATCGTCGCCGTCTAAGCCTCCATTGGGGCGAATATCGAGGGTGGCCGCCGAGCCCGAGGTCATAGACAGGAAACCCGCGCTCTCCTAGGGTGACGCGGGATGGTCTTGCGTACGGCTACCGCTGAGGTTGACGAGGACGCCGACTCGGTCTACAAGAAGTGCGCCCAGGTACAACGGGTCCACGCTAATGGACAAGGCGACGACAGGTTGCTCGCAATCAACTAGCGCAATTGGGTGCGAAAGAGATCCCTCTAGCCGGTGAACGTTGATCTTGGCGCCGTGAGCGACAACGGAGTACTCTCCGCACAAGCTTGTCACCACGAGTGATTGACTGTCATCCAGGGTGACTGAAGATGGTCCTGCCACGACTGGAGCTGCCGTCGTAATACCGCCAGTACTGCTGCCTGCCAAGGTGTACCCGCGGGCCAGAAAGCGGCTCATGGGCCAATGATGGCGCCATTCCTGGAACAGTGTAGGTAGGGTTGATGCCGTTGACCACCACCCTTCCCGCTTGAGCTGTTGGATGAGCAGGTCGTAGTCTAGGCTGGCTATCATCCAGCTGTGACAGGTGTGGCGAGCAGTATTGAAGTCGGTGGGCCCGAGATGGCCGTATACCATCTGAATGAGCTCAACAGGAAGATTGGCGGCGGAAGGCTTAGTAGGAGTCCCACAGTCCAGGACTGTATCGATCGAGCGCATGCCACGGCGGCGATCTGGCAATGCATCGGGCTGGTGAGGACCGAAGCACTGCGGGCTGGTACTGACATTTGAGGCGCTGGGGGTGAGGCTTGGTGACCCATGTAAAGTGAGAATGCTGAGGTCGTCAGAGACAGTCGAGTCATCTCGCTGTCGATCGGCCCGGCTAGGTTTTGACCGTGACCCTTCGGCGACCCACTCCGTGTAGGAAATGTTTGACATGAGGGATACGCATGCGGTAGGAGGTGGAAAACGTATCAAGGTAAGGTGAGTGGTTCGGAGTGGAAATGAAATGAAGTGCATGCCTCGATATTGCATGCCACTTGTGCTTACCAATACTGTACGGAGCTGGCACAGAAAGTGGCAGTCGCGGCTCATTAGCGTGCGTTGGAGTGAGCGACCATCGAGCCTTCTCTTCGTTGTTCTTACGCCGGGGTGGACTAGTGCGCCTGGGTTCCAACGCTGCACAGCCACTCACTTAGCTTTACGCGCATACACGAAGAGATGCTCCTCCTCCCACGCGTCCTCTGCTCGACAAACGCCAGCTTCCGCCCCCTTGGGCAAAAAAGGCTCCGTTTCCTTTTTCTCGACGACGAAGCCAGCGTCTTTGATCGCAGCCTCGGTGTTTTCGGCGCTCAGGCTCGATACCGTCGCCCTAGCGATATCTGCGTCAGCACGTCCGGGCCTGTTATGACTCCTGAACAGACATGTCCACGGTGTAACGCACTTTCTTCCCAGCCACATCACCTCCACGTTCTCGCCATCCATCGGGACCGTGCCGAACACGAAGAGCCCTCCAGGTTTCACCCAATCGAAGGCTCGATGGAAGAAGGCTCGGATATCGCTCTGCGAGACGCCTGCTATCAGGGCGAAGGAAGAGTATACGCAGTCAAAGGGCAGATCGGTTGGCGACGGATTCCAGGTTCGCGAATCGGCAACCTCGAATCTTGCGTTGGGGACCTGTCGTTGCGCTGCCTCGATCATGACCGGCGTAATGTCCACGCCTAGTACGTCGAGCCCGGCGTCCGCGAATGTTTGACATGCCGGTATACCTGTTCCGCACCCGGCGTCCAAGACTCGGGCGCCTTTGGAGAGCTGCGCTGTGATCCACTCCAGCGAGCGAACTTGAAGAGGGACCTTGTGGAAAGCTTCTTGATACGCTGGACCGACGTCCGTGAAGGTGTCCACCGCCGAGTAAGTCTGCGCCATGTTCGACCGCGGAGGGGGGCAGAAAGCTATGCTGCAAAAAAGGGACGCTGGCCGAACCGTGGTGTATTCGGTAAGGACCAGTGCTGTGCTTCACCGTGAAGATATTCCAGCAATGACATCGAAGAGCTGCAGTGCGTTATTTATATTAGACGATTCGGTGCCCAGAGCGGGGAAATGACTCCGAGATTCAAGGCCTCCGCTTCGAGTCACTGCTCGAATTTTAGACTGCTTCTGACTCACCGTCGTCGTCGTAGAATGAAGCCAAAGACGGGAGTAGCCGCACGGGTGTAAACTCGGCATGACCGGAGGCCTCACAGCAGCCTAAGTGCAAACGAAAGCCTCCGCAGCAGGTGAGGGATGAACATCTGTGTCGGCTAATAATTGTATCAGCGTAAGCGCGATCCCACCGGTAGTGGGCCATGCTCCTGGTGATCATGGTTTAGATCGCCATTGTCGCGGGGAGTCAGAAGCCGTCAAAGAGCCCAGACCGGCAAACGTGACCGGCGAGAAAGGACCCTACGTTCCTTGGAGCTACAGGACTGCCTACAGCTTGACATCGCCAGCCTTCAGGGCCTGCCAGTCTTCCCGGCGAAACGGTACATACGCCGACCCACCAGGCGGCAGCCAGTACAACCTATCTTTGCTGCCCGCCTGCTCGATGAGGTCCAGATCGACACCCTCACGCTTCGCCTGACCCTTCTGTATCTTGAACGTCCCGGTGTATGATAGCTCGGGCGCCACGCGCAAGAAGAGTGGGACTGCATACCGCGGCAGTCTGCCCGCGACGTGAGTGTATAGCCTGGCGAAGTCGAAGGATTCCAGAGAAATGGAGGTCGTGGGCACGATGGTGGCGCACCCACACCGACCATCCGCGTGCGGGACGGAGACGCCGTACACGTTGCACTCGGCAATCTGGTCGAACTGGCCCAGGATATCGGCGACCTCGTTCGTCGACACGTTCTCTGACTTCCAGCGGAAGGTGTCGCCGAGTCGGTCGACAAAGTACACTCGACCGTCGCCATCGACACGCATCACGTCGCCAGAGCGGAAGAAAAGGTCGTCCGGCTCGAAGACGCCTCTTAGCCATCGCTTCTGGGAGGCTCCGGGGTTGTTGTAGTATCCCTTGAAGGCTGACTCGGCCATGGCAGGATCGACACGATGCAAGACCTCGCCGGGCTCGCCCACGTTGGCTCGAACCACGAAGCCATTGCTAGCTCTGACGATATCCTCGGTGTCGGGGTCGATCTTCGCACGGACCTCGTTTGCGCCTCTCTTCAGGTGCCACAGATAGCCACGGACACCGATGGCGCCACTGGAGAAGTCACCTAAGTTCCGGTTGAAGGAACTGCCCATGCCATCTGTAGCCGCGTAGAGCTCGTGTATAGCGGCAATGTTGAAGCGCTGTCGGAAAGTATTCCACACGTCCGGCCCTGAAGGAGTCAGTCAGCGCGGTAAGACGTCGGCGACGGTAGTGGCGACTCACTCATGCCATTGCCCCAGGCTTCTTGGACGTTGTGCTTTCGTTCTAGGGGATGCGGAGGAGCGTTGACGAGATACCGGCACAGCTCGCCAACATACTGAAGCCGGTTCGCTTTGGATTCGCAGACCTCGGGCCAGAAGGTTTTGTCTGATACTGATGTCAGCTATGTCTTCACATCCGGCTCAGAGCGTGTACAAGCTTACGTGAGAACCTGCGGCCTATCCTTACTGAGGCACCAGAGTAGACTACCGGCAAGATACACAAGCCCTGACCGGCGCCATGATATAAGGGTAGACACGTGTAGAATTTGTCGCTGGGCTTCATTCTCAGTAATTCTGCGGTACCTCGTGCCGTAACGATCCAGCGCCCAGCTGTGAGCATCACGCCTTTCGGTAGACCAGTCGTTCCTGACGTGTAGATGAGACCCTGAACATCTGAGAAGAGGATGCTTGACGTCCGCGCAGCGGGTAGCGGTGTGTGTCGTTCAGGGAAGCCAGTGAAGCTTCGTCGTAGTATATAACCTCAACACCAGCAGTGTCCAGTTCACCGATGCACCGTTCGACGAGATGCTGGACACCGCGCTCTGCAATCAGGTGACGAGCTCCAGCAAGCTACAAAAAATTTCAGTCAGCTCCGGCATAGCAGACCTCATCCTATCCCACTTACCTTCACCGAGTGTACGAGAGGGTTACCTGTAAGGTGACAATTCGTGAAAGCTATGCGGGCGCCGATGCCTTCCAGAGCAAACCAGAGAAAGAGGTACTCCGCACTGTTGAGTCCGTTCAAGGCCACCATCTCCCCCTGTCGCACGCCGATGTCGTTCATCAGCCAATTGCCCACTCGTTGAACACTGTCGTAGAACTGCTTGTAGGTCCACGACCGGCCCTCGTACTCCAGGAAAAGATTGCCAGACCGGTTCGACAAGACATTGTCCTCGAGTAGGTGGTAGATCAGCATGCGCCGTTGGCCTTGTCTTTGGGCGACGTACTCCTGCGCTCTCGCGACTGGGTCCGTGAGAACACCGGCTGCCAGATCATGGCGGACGTGCAGTTTGGCATCCAGGTAAGCAGCTGCCGCGGCACCTCCAGCTACGGCTAAGGCCGGTACTGTGACATGTCAGTTCCACGGTAGCGTGTCAAACGAAGGGTTGCGACGTACAAGCCATCGTGGTGCTGCTGCGAGCATGAGAGAGCAAAATGATCTACCTTCCAGGTTCCAAAGGTGAGTCGCTGACCGCACGCTGCCAGGATTGCCACTCCTCTCATTCAGCCTCGGTTGGAACAGATGCAGCCCTCGCATCCCTCCCCTCGCGTGGGAGTGTGGGGTATGCATGAAAAGTGGGCCGCTTTAGACGTGTACATGTATGCGTTTCATGGTGCACAACCTGGATCACCCCCCTGGTTCACGGCGCTGCGCAATGAGACCTTTGAACGTCGTTCAGTCTCTCGCATTCAGCGGAGGTTCGAAGCGAAACTATCTCGCAATAGCGACATACCGGAAACGCCTAGCCCACCGGCACGACATGGCGTAGGACTTGCCCTGCGTGTGGTCTGGTCGAGCGTAACATGCGACTGTACATGTATCTCAATGCTTGTTGAAGTTGATTCTAGCCAGGACGCGAGACGCAGAACGACCAGGTACCGTCTCATCGTTGTACGGGCCACGCGCTAACATGAAAGTGTTGGTACCAGCCTCTGTCATGATCGTGACTTCGTACGTCGACATACCTCCCGTCAAAATGTGCGAGCAACCCCAGAAAAGAGTATACCAGATTCAGAGGAATGGGTATCGTCGATGTCTGGTCTGGCCACGGTCCATATGACAGAGGTCCTTTGCTCGGGGTTTCATGGTCCGGGCAGTCTTGCAAGGGGGCGCAAGGCTCCTTCTCCCCTTGATAATATAAATTCCCGTCCAGAGGCAGAACTCTTCGACAAGCCGGGGATGCTGACTCTTCATTGAGATGCACCGGGTTCTGCGTCTGTCACGGGCGGACAGCGTGAGCAGCTCGGCCGCCATGAGGCCCCAAGGCGGATGTAAGGTGGTGGCGACTAAGTGCAGTCTCAACAACAGCGTGTGCGAGAGTAGTCGTATGTAAGGTAGGGTTGTAGGAAGCACGCTGTGTTGTGTTGCTCCTTATATATCCGGTGTTATTTCGGGGGGCTTCGCTTTTGTCAGCTGACTCATCCCATCGCAATCCTCCTGGCTTGGTTAAGCTTTCTTTGCCGACTTGGCAGGCTTGCACGATCCCCAAACATCGCGAAGGTGAGTGAAGACCTCTACCCTTTGTGCCCACTGCTGCAGCTTGGCGCCGTCCTTGCGCTGGCGACAGTGATTGACCGGAAAGGTCCACCGCCCTCTCCGCTTGACGATCGCGCCTGCGAAAGGACCTACCTCTTCGTCCGCCAGCGTCATGATCCGTGCACTGCCTCCTTCGAGTCTCGGCTCCTACGGACTACACGCAATCGCGGATATCGCTATTGTCGTAGCTGCGGACATGGTTGCCATCCCATACAGCATCGCTGACAATGAGGTCTGGTAGTACTCAACCTCCTGCGCCGCCCCTCGACCCTTACCGACGGCCTCGATTTGCCCTCAGCGCTGGCCGAAGCCTTGGGTAGCCAACGTCACTGCACGCATGCAATACGCCTGTACTGCGCGTCGGATCGGCAGGCAGGCCCAATGCGCCCGACAGTAGCAAAGCATGCCATCAGCCGCTGACCGCTCGCCTTCCTCGCTGTCTTCCCCACTCTCCGGCCGGCGCATCATCTCGCGCCTCGCTTCACCCTTCACGTCGAAGTCGCGTGCTGTCGCGGACTTCTACATCGAAGTCGACGACCCGCACAAACAGTACTCCCCTGGCGACGTGGTCACTGGTAGCGTCCGGCTGCGCGTCACCAAGCCTACGCGGGTCACGCATATTGTTGTGAGCCTGCATGGCTTCGTGCAGGTGTACAAGAATCCTGGCTCGCCTGGGGAAGGCTTTCGAGCGAATCCGGGACACGTGGGCACTGGGAGTGGGAAGAAGTCTGGTGAATACTTTGGGAATGGTTTCGCATCACTGTTTGAAGATGAGGTGGTACTCTGCGGAGACGGTAGGCTGGCAGACGGCTCGTACCAGTTCAACTTCGAGCTTCAATTTCCCGATACAGACCTACCAAGCAGTATAGATGTAAGCTCGCGAGACCTCGCACCCTGCGGAAGTGACGCTAACGCGTACTCCAGTTTGAGAGGGGCACCATCTCTTACATGGTCACCACCACCATGACACGACCCACCACCATGTCACCGACAATGACTTGCGACAGGAAGATATATCTAGTCGAGCGGATCGACATTTCGCCGATCTACCCGCCAAAGCCGCGAACGATAACCCTGGAACCTCTTTTCAAACGCACACGCGCCAAGCATCAAGCTCTCAGACTAGTAGAGTCGTCCGAGCGTCGCAATCGAAGAGGAGACTCGACTCAGCAAAGCGAACCTGACCGTGCAAGTGTGGCGCCCAGCACGCAGACGGATGCCGATACCCCGATCAGTCCTGCCCCAAGCGAGCTCAGCTTCGACAGCGCGGGCAGTAGCAACGGCCCTATCTCACAACCGGACTCCGCGCGACCATCTCCGGGTGGAAGCGACGGCAGCAAGACCACTACCGGCCGATCGTTAACCTCTGGTAAGAGTATCACCGCCACGGTTGAGTCACTCTGTGGAGGCTGTCTGCGTGGCGACAACGTCTGTATAAAAGTCACCGTCAACCACACCAAGCCCATCCGAAGCTTGTACGGTGTCATCGTGACTCTATATCGCCAAGCTCGCGTTGACCTGCACCCTGCTATTCCTCTTGGCCCCACGGAAAAAGGCTCAGAAGGAAAACATGAGGATTACTACCCCAAATCCGTCACTGGCCTGGGCGGACTCTCTCTGTCAGGCGCAGGCTCAAGCCACCTTTTCCGGAAAGATCTCACCCAGGTGACGGTCCCGCTGTACGTGGAACCAGCCAGCCTCACGGCTGAGGTGCATGCAAAGGTCCGTGTGCCAGACGAAGCCTTTCCGACCATCTCCACCGTGCCCGGCGCTATGATCAGCTTCAGATACTTTGCCGAAGTTGTGGTAGACATCCAGGGCAAATTAAGCAACCAGGACCGCAACGTAGGTGGACTGAGCGTCAGCAACCCGCGACCGCCAGTGGGAGGTCTCGACGGCGGAGACCAGACTACCCCTTTACCGTATGGGTCGTCCATCATTGATACCGTACCTATTCGACGTGACAAGGGTGTCATCACATGCACCTTCGAGATAGTCGTGGGTACCCAAGACAGCGCGCGGCGGAAAGGCAAAAGGAAAGTCGAGGTGGCTCCAGAGGTCGATGAAGCGCAGCCCGGAGTCGAACCTCACACCACGAGACCGTCAGCCGCAGGCGAGGACGGCAGTCTCTGGAACAACGAAGTGACCCAGCACCAGTCTTGGGATCAATATCATAACCCTCATGCTTACGATCAGCCGCCGGATCACTACCCGTCAAATCTAGCACAATACCAGTACAACTATGAGCACTACCCACCCGCAGTACCTCTTCCACCGATGCCAGATGAGTCCGAGATGTCCGAAAAGGAACAGATCCGCCAGGCCGAAGCGCGGCTCTTGCCTAGTCAGCCGCCCGGGACGTCCGAGGAGCATACTACTGATGGACCAGTGGAAGCGACGGCGCCCCGCATAGAGGACAATGCTGAATTCGCCGGACGTGATGGAGCTGACGGGGCGCTTGTCGCGCATGCTGGACCCTCGGGCTACTTTGCCGCTACTGCCCGTGGTGGTGTAGAGCCCGCGGCCGAGGCTGGCCCTTCGGCGCCAGCTTACGAGCACGTTGAAGCGGGCGAAGCTGGATGTTCGTCGCGGGACGCTGGGTCAGTCAGGGACGACAAAGAGGACTTGCGAATGCGGCAGTTGGCGACGGAAGCTTCGGCGCCGCCTGTGGAGGAAGACGCCGTGGATGGTGATGCTGCTCAAGCGGTCGAGCCGTCTGCACCGACGGAAGACGAGGCGGACCAGCATCGGATTCTCGCGGGTTTTGACAGCCATGCTGATGCTGCTGGGTCGTCTGGGTTGCCACGGTATGAACGATAGTGTTTTGGGGAGTTTGGGCGTGTCGGGGGATCGGATGGGTACCAGTGCTCACGCTTGGGACGGTTATCTCTAATACTGATCCCGCAGAGTTAGATCCTCTGTAGGGACACATAGCTTCAGCCAACCATTCCCAACGTATTGCTCTCAGTAGCAGCTACAAAAGTCCGATCTTGTCCTGCCAGGATCGAGCCACTTGATGCACCCGATCACCTGACGTGGTTGTATCTTGTTCCCATGCTATCCCCTCCAGCGCCGGACAACCTTTAGCGTTCATGTTGTTTGCTGTCCAATTCGAAGCTTAACCTCTGCGGCAATGCGGCAGTGCGGCCTTTTCTACAGTACGACCTGATAATGGTCCTGCACAAACTTGTCATCACTGTGCATGTTACACCACTACTACCCTGTGGAGGTAAGCTTTGAGCTTGTCGTGATCGCACAGCCGAGTAGTAGCTCTCTGCCCATTGCGCAAAAGGTCTCTAGGTGAAGGAAAGCGTACGGAGTATAAGGTACAGCTCTGGTTCGGGTTCAGAGTAGGCGGTCATCTCATCTCATCAAATACCACATCACTGCCCGCCCTTCGTGCTTATACTGAGCAGCAGAATGTCCATAACGAGAAGGCACGGGCGGGCGACTGGGCCCATTTCGTCGTGTCCCGGATTGGGATCCGCGAAAGTGAGACAGGCGAAAGGCTTGGCAGGCGAGTGCCGGCTGCCGATCGGGCGGTCTAGACCTCGAGAGTTTACACGGTCCTGGGTCCACCTCAGCCAGGCCAGAAAGCCGTTGGACGCTTGGGCTGCTGCAGTAGTGCTGCGATCATCTGTGCCATCATTCAAGTTCTTCTTCTTGCGTGGTCATCATCACGTTCTTTCTTCCCGTGATCACATGTTTTCCAGAGTAGTGCGAGGGGTGTCGAGGGCGAGATTGAAGACCGTCTCCGCACGTCACTACTACTAGGCACTACTACTGAGTCCGGCGTCGACCCCTCGCCTTCATTCACGCCCCAGACCCACGGACGCAGATCCACGGGACATTATTGAGTGCATTGATGGCGGTCTGCTGACCAACGCGCGCGCACTACTACTGCTGCTCGCCGCTCGCCGCCTTGTTGTCTGGCCAGACCTTTGCGAGCTATCGTGGGGTCCGCTGACCTGGACGACCCGGGATACCCACGAAATTCAGCCGCGTCCTTTTGTGCTTGTGCTTGTGCTTGGGCAGCACAGCAGTGTGGAAGCCCGGATAGGAGGAGCTTCTGCCGGGGTCTCGAATCTCGACGGCAATTCTCGAGGGAGGTGCTGGTGCCTCTTGAATCTACTCGACATCTGGTGGCGATATAGGACAACACCTTACTTGACTTGGGGTCCAGGCATTTACTACGACCGGAGGGTGTTCGATGCGTGGGCGGTGGTAGAGCAGGGCGTTTCTCCAGTGGTGGCGGTGGCCCCCAGGCAATAAATAATCATGGAGCGACGAAGCATCTGCTTCCCACAGGATGGCACCCAGAATGTGCTGCAACACGGGGATCAGGACTTCCAGCAAAAACTCACGAGGCTGTACTCCCTACCGGAGAACAACGCGCTGGAAGTCTTAGTCGCCTTGAAGGGGCGCTTGCGTGGCACGCCGACGGACGATTTCTGGACTGCGGCGACGGAGGGCATGGCAGAGATTTTGGGCGCGGAGATGACGTTCGTGATCAAGCGCGTCCTGGTGGACGATCAGAGTGCGGCGGTGGAGATGCCGCCGCTGGGCGAGCCCGGGTCGTGTATGCTGGCCGCGGCTTTCCATTACTGCGGGAGGGACGGGACGAAGGAGACGTTGAGGCAGAGCAAGTTCCATGCTTGGGGGTGTCCGTGCTCTTACATGCGGAACGACAAGGTCTTTCTCATCCCAGAGCGATTGCCGGAACTCATCAAGAATAATCCGAACAGGCTGCCGACGCCGGCCGAAGCGTACATTGCTGTCCCATTGAGCGCAGAAGGGAAGTGCTTCGCTCACTTTGGTGCGATGTGGTCTAAGGAGGGTGCTGCTCAACGAAGCTTGTCGTGGGCCTTCATCGAGATGCTGCTGCATTGCCTGGAAGATATGGTCCTGGAACGGCTTCTGGAGGGCTCGAACTTCATGAGACCATCCCCTGCGCCCCGAGGCGAGCAACGAGTGATCCCACACGACGCTATCACTCTTGCGCAGTCGCTGCGACCGTACGCGCCCAGCTTGTCTCACGAGTTGCGCACTCCGATGCAGGGCGTGGTGGGTATGCTGGATATAATGTACGCGACCGTTGAGGAGGCAGTGGACACGCAGTCTGACCCACAGCTTCGCAAGATCTTCGAGAGCTTGAAGGAGAGTATCGAAGTGGTGCAGGATAGCTCGAGGCGAGCTGTAGAGGCTGCTGACAACTTCGTCCACGCTGCCGATATGGATCTTACTGTTCCGGATGCTCCTTCGCTGCTCCCTCAGGACGACTCCATGGACTCTATGTCGCCCTTCTCTTCGACGGCGGCAGACAGGAGACCGGAAATACTTGTGGCCGGCAGCAACTTGCCACTCTCGAGGCCGAATAAGCGGCGCAGAGATGAAGCGTTCACGCGCTCAGCTAGTAACGCGAGCGCCTCAAAGGTGGCGAGAGTGGAGCGAGCAGTGCGTGGGTGGTCGAGAGCGTCAGAGCCCAGCCATGATGTTATCGAAGGCTTACGGGAGGCCGAAGACATACATGAGCATGCCCGGCCCGGTGCTACAGCTGCAGACGCACCAACCATGGAAGACACGGAGCTGGCTGTCGGAGTCGTGGATGTATCCAGCAACCGCCTCATTGCACCAGGCTTGCGCCACACCAACATGCGAGAAGTGTTCCAATATGTGATCAACGAGGGTCTCAAGATGGGCGGCCGACCCGACTCGGCTACTGCAACAGAAACGGAAAACGGCGAGATCATTGAGGTACGATCGCGAGGATCCGACGGTACCGCGAGCTCCAAGATCATCGAATGGGACGTCGACCGGAGCGTACCGCAAACCATGTTTGTAGACGAGAAGGACCTGACGAAATTGATCTCCTGCCTCTTCCTGAACGCCATCAAGTTCACGGACTCGACCGAGGGGCGTGTGCGGTGCTCGGCGAAGATGAGCCAACGCGGACGATACATCAGTATCAGGGTCTCTGACAACGGACCCGGCATACCGGCCGCTTTCTTACCTAGACTCTTCCACGCCTTCGCTCAAGGCGATGCAACGATCGGACGAGCGCACGAGGGTCTTGGTCTGGGGCTCATGGTCGCGAAGGGCATCGCTCGGAAGCTCGGGGGCGACTTGAACTGCATCCGAGCGGAGACCGAAGGCCCGGAGCACGGCTCGGAGTTCGAGATCAAGGTCCCCGTCATGGCTGGCGAGACCATCAGCCGCCCGCCATCGCCGTTCGGCTCCCCTATGCCACGGCGTGCGCAACTAGCGCGTCCCACCACCACGCACGCCTCACCCAACCCACACGCCGTGCCTGCAAATCCACATGGCCTTCCGGAAGCTGTCCACGAAAGCGCGAGGGAGCCTCTCCTCAGCTACTACAAAGACACCCCCCAATGCCCCGGCACCCCACCTTCCCCTCGAAGCCAGCCAACCCTAGCCGTACCCACCACTATAGACCCCATCACCTCCTCCCCCACCCTGCACGACACCCCTGACGCCAAGCGCCCGCGCGTCCGCAAATCCATCTCCAACCCCGAAATCGACCGCGACCTCGCCAACAAATACCCCCTCACCTTCCTCGTCGCCGAGGACAACAAGATCAACCGCAAGCTCCTGGTCAGCATGCTTGGGAAATTCGGCTACCAACACGTCGTCGAGGCGCACGATGGTGCCGAGGCTGTGCGGCAGATGGCGCTGAATCGCCGGGCGGCGGACGAGAGCAGACGGATCGACGTCGTGCTTATGGATCTGTGGATGCCGTTGATGGATGGGTACGAGGCTACGGAGCGGATCTTGGGGATGGAGGAGGAGGTGGGGAAGGGAAAGGGGAAGGGCAAAGCGCCGACGGTGCTGGCCGTGACGGCGGATGTGACGGATGGGGCGCTGGAGCGGGCGGCGCAGGTGGGGATGCGCGGGTTCATGACCAAGCCGTACAAGATGATGGATCTGCAGAAGTTGATCCTGGAGTACTGTGCCCGGAATCATGCCGAGGCGGGGCAGAGTGGGGCGGGTGGGGAGGTGCATTGTTGCTGAGTGAGAGAGAGATCGATCTACCTTACACGTTGGGGGTCGAATATATATATATATATATATATATACATACACAGATTTACATGTATAATCTTTCTAGCGAAGCATGACGACCGCCACGTGCAGAAAGCCATCCGTGTACGCCGCCGCGCGACTCAGCTCCGCCAGGTTCGCCGTCATGGGCGCCGCGGCCCCGTGCAATACCGGCTGCGCCAGGAGCGGGTTCCGCCGGCTCGGGAAGATGGCGGGGAGGGTGCTGTTCAGCGCCGTGCCGAGCGTCTGCGGCTGTGGTCGCGGCGAGGACAGCTGCAAGGGGATCAGGGCTTGCACGACGCGGATGTGGCCCGTTGCTGCTGCCGCTGTCGTTCTGCTTTCCTCGGGGATGGTCTCGGAGGTGGTTTGGGAGGCTGAGGTGGGGAGGTAGATTTTTATGGGGACGTGGCGGAGCTCGAGACCCGGGGGGCTGAGGAGTTTGGTGTTGATGTCGTTGAAGCGGGCGCGGTCGTCTGGGGTGCTTTGTCAGCTGGGCGAAGGAAGTAGGGATGTATGTAGCACGGACGTGACAGAACGGCCTGCCACAGACTATCCGAGTCCCGCTTGCTGAGACTCATCGCCGTCCGCGCCGTCCCATTCCGCACGAAATCCGCCTCTTTCATGGCGTTCGTGAACGTGTCGCGCATGGTCTTGTCTTCCACATCCAGCGGTATGAGCTGTCCGTCGGGAAAATCCGTGTAATGTATAGTCAGTCGCCACGGTATGGGCGCCAGACCTCCAGCAGTCTCCACAGTCCCGTGCGACGCGCTCGCTTCCTCCTTCTCCACCCTCCTGTCAAGGTTCACGGGCTCAGCACCAGAGTACAGGTCATACAGCAAGCCAGCCGGATAATGCCACTTCAGCGGCACATCCTCGAAAGACAACCAGGCTTCATGCGCCGGCACGTCTGGGGTGATGAGCCAGGGGACGAAGAAGGCGTGCAGGCGTGGCAGGAGGAAGGCGAGGTAGGATAGCCGCGGGTATTGTATGAGGTACGGGTCCGAGTCGGTGTAGGTCCTGCTGTCGGATGCTGCGAGCCGGATTTCCAAGGGTAGTGAGCCGCTCCATATCTTGGATTGCAGGCTGGCGATGCGCTCGGTGGGGGGAGGCATCACCGGATGCCGCTGCGGAGGCGGACGAGGGCACGATCGAGGTGGGAATCGGTCGGCATGGTGGGAAAGGGGGGGGAGCGGTGGGAAATGTCTGATTGTTTGTTGTCTTGAGTGATGAGGTTCAGGCACCTTCTCGTCGGGGGAGATTCACATGTCATCGCGGGAGCTGCCGCAAAATACAATGGAACCTGGAAACAACCACGAGACGTCAGACCTGCAACGGACGTGCATCTCTTCACGAACAACCTCTCGCCGACTACCCATAGATCCCACCATGTCCACCCCCATGCAACTCGACTCCCCACCCAGATCCCGCAAACGCTCCCTCCAACACCGCGACGCAACAGACAACAACAACAACAACAACAGCAGCGAAGACGACGACGACGACGACCTCCCCGCCACCACAAACGAAACCCACGCCATCACCTCTTCTCCCAAACGCTCCCGCAACAGCCGGGGGCAACCCATCCCCCGCCGCCGCGCACTACACTACAACGCGCAACCCCTCCTCAACAGCCTGGCCTACACGCGCCTCTACGTGACGGCGAATTTCCACCACTATTATGCCTCCTCTTCGCCGGTGATCATTTGCCTGACTTCTTCTTTCTCTGACGCGGGAAAGAGTCTGTATGAGATGCTCTGGTAGGCGATCTACCCAAAACTCTGTCTTCTTGTTTGGCGAAATGTTCGGTGTACGACGGACGGGCTGAAAAATCGCCTTAGTCAAATGCTTCCGCGACTTTACGGGTACGCGGCGGATCTACAAGCTCTCGCCATAGTCACGTCCCGTACAGGAGTGGGAGCAGCGAGTGCGACTGCGACTACGCCGGCGCAACCCAATCTAGACCGCGTACTCCCCCGCATCACCCTCTCAGACTTACGGGAAGACATCGCAGCCGACCTCGCCGACTTCCACGAAACGCTCGGTGGGCCGGAAGACGCCATCGTACTGCTAGAGTCTACGGGCCAGTGTCTATGGTCTAGTGACCAGCTCGATCTGAGTCAGACTACTTCGCGTGATGATACAGCGACGACGACGGCTGCTGCAGTACTACTGCAGGAGGCGCTGAGCGAGGTTTTGCTGTTGCGTCTTCCGGGGATTGAGCGGTGTAGAGCAGAACGTGAAAACGTGGACATGGAGCTCTGAACGAAGCGACATTTGATGGCATGATTTTCGATTCAATTTCTGCATCTGCATTTGCGTCTCCGTATAATGGGAGCAAGAGGTCGCTCCCCTCTCTAGAGTTCGACGAAAAATCACCGCTTATCTCGGTCCACCGCCAAGCATCCCTCACAACCATACTCCAGCATCCCCGCCCTCCCTCGCCGAAAAAAGCGTGACTGTGATACCGCTATACCCCAACCCGACGCCGGCGCTCCACCCAAGTGCTCGCCCGTTTACTCATGACACGGACGTACGCCCAAGACAAGACGCCCGAACCCCGTCCACAAATTCAAATCATCTAGGGATCATCGTAACTCTCTCCTCCTCGGCATCATCCCCGTCATCCATCCCTTCCCTTCCGATGATGGCGCAAGCGGGCGAGTGAGCGAGTGAATGAGTAAGCGAGCACCTCACCACCAAACCCTCCCTTTTCCCCCCACATCCCCTCAATCACTATCCCCCTCCTCCCTCCCCCCTCCCTCCTTGGTACCCTTCCGAATCGGAATCTTCACCCCCTGCCGCGCAAACGCCTTACTCAGCTCCGTCGACTCAATCACCCCCGGGAACTTCTTCGCCGAGTAGACCTGGAAGGGATTGGAGAAGACGTGCGCGAGCACGGGCGCGCGGCCTTTGTTTAGACTCAAGGAAGTCGCACTGCCACTCCCACTTGAACTCGCACTCGAATTAGTATTCGAAGTAGTCTTCGGATTTGGATTCGCATTCGCCGCGCCACCACCACCACCACCGGCCACAACGCCGACATCGATGAAATTCATGCGCAGCCGGAAGTGCCCCTCGGTGCGCACGGAGAGGTCCTGGAGTACAAACCAGTAGCCCAGTTTCCCGCTCGAGTCCTCGAGTTTGGCCGCGTTGACCGTCAGGCTGCCGATGAGGTTGCGGGTGAACATTGATTGGGAGGGTTGCTGGTGGTGGTGGTGGTGCTGCTGCTGCTGCTGCTGCTGCGGGAGGGGCGCTGCCATGGGGGCGGAAGAGTAGCCGTAGGGCATGCCGTTTAGAGAGGAGGGGCCGCTGGTTCCGTAGAGCATTCCTGTTTTTTCTTCGTTAGTTTGTGGGTTGGTGGGTTTAGAGGGGTGGGTTTGGCTTACCGCCGATGGCTGACCGGTCGGGAGTGGGAGGGAACGAGGTCGTGGTCGCGGTTGAGATGCTGGCGGAAGGTGAGGCGGTGTTGGAGGCACGGACGATGTTGGCCTCGCGGTCCGCCTTGTCGTTCCATAGGTCGACTTGGAGGACGAAGAAACTACCGTTGACGCTATCTGCGTCGACCTCGTTGCCTTGCAGGTCGTGGATGAGCAGGCGCACGCAAGGCGGAGGGGTGATGGGTCTCCGGTCCTTGTCGCCGAAGCCGCACATTCGTGCTCTCTGGGGCTGCTGGCTGACGAGCAATGTGAAGCGGTATTGGTCATTGCAGCCGCTGTGCGAGAGCTCCATCGGACGCACTGCCGGCTCTGGCTTGTACTCCTGTGGCATCTGTGGCGGCATCTGTGGTGGCAAGTGCGCGGCTGGGTAGTGGCCGCCATAGTGGTGTTGTTGCTGCTGCTGCGGGATGTGCTGCTGCGGGAGGTATTGCTGCTGCTGATGCTGCTGCATGTACGGGTTGGGCTGGTAGCTGTTCGCACCATTCATGCCATGCATGCCCGGCAGCATCCTCGGGCCGGCTATGTGCTGGCCAGCCATATGCTGGATGGAGGGCAAAGGTTGCTGCTGCGTTTGCGGTTGTGTCTGCGGGTGTGTCGTGATCCAGTCGCGCGGAGGACCGTATTGGTCCGGATGTTGATACATGGTACCGGAGTTGTTTTCGAGGGAGCGAACGCTAACAATGGGCGGGTATATAATAGGTGCAATGTGTGCCCTGACCACCAGACTCGTGACTTGCTCTGCCTCCCTCGCGCACTTGAAGCAGCCGCGCTAGGTACGACACCATCCCATCTTTACAGCTAGCTCTTCGTGATCGTACATGCGTGTCTGGAGTAGGCAGGTACGAGCCTCAACGTATGGCGACTGGGGGCTTGGTGGGGATATAGTGCTGCGGTGGGTTGGGCGGAGTCGAGGTCGTGGTGTTTCAGAGGCAAGCTGCCGTGGCACAAGATGCACGCAATCTGACGCAGGTGGTCAGCAATCGGGACCCACCGCGCTTGTCCCGGGTTGCTGGATACGTACTCCACTATCGTCGGGTTGGTCTACACTCTATAGCAAACGAGGACGGCAAGGTAGGCAGCTATTGATATCGCGGTTGGGTTGGGAAGATTGTCGCTTTGACACTCGGGGAGGGGCCCACCAGGAAGGGGCAAGACGAACTGTAGCGACAGGACACGAAAGGGAAGGAGCAGAAGGAGAGCAGGCGCGACCGTGAGGACAGCCCCGGGATAGGTACATGTACACCTCACATGTGTGCTGCTGGAAGGTGGAAAGGTCCTTGGTCCGCCTTTCGATCGAACCCTGTGGAGCGGGCACTGGCTAGCGGCTGCTCCCCTCGCCAGATTACCTTCCGGCTGGAGCAATTGGAAGACTCCATGGCGCCGGGGCGCACAAGCCCGCGTCTTTAGTTGCCGCAGCCCCCCGTTCCACACCGCTGGGTCTGGGTCTGGCCCGCCATCGTTTTGGAGCCGAAGCGAGGGAAAGCCGAGAGCCGGCCGGGTAAATTACATGTATCAACGGGTTGCCGTACGAGATTGAACACCGCAGTACGTAACGGACTCAAAGACCCACGACCACCTCCTCCATTCCTCACATCTCTGTTCGCGCAAAGAGTAGTACTAGTACATAGTGTCATCCATCAAAGTTCAGAAACGAACGCAAAAAGTGACAGGTCCCCACTCGGAACTCCCCACGACCAGGATAGACACTAAGGTAAAAAAAGACGACCCGTCGATCTGCCGCCAAGCCGCCGCCTCCAACCACAAGACTTTCACAACCAGCCGGCAACCACCGCGCTGGAAAGCCCCGAGACCATCTCATCGGCATCGAAGCACGAGATGGAGATGGGGGCGCGCCAGCCAGCCACAATCCTCACATGCGGCGACATGCATGTTTGTATGCGCGAGCACGATGCACCGGAGAAATGTGGGCTGTGCGGGAGCAAAACCCGAGTTTCGACCTGTCGCATGCACGACATGGAGGGTCCGAGGTATGCCGCGCGATGCCCATGCTATATGTAAGGTACGTCTCCGTTCACGTGGCCAGGTCAACGAGGAAGATGATGCACGCAGTACAGACGGTTGTGCTCTTACTGCACTCGGCATGCGCACATATGCGAGCGGCTCTGCGTCACGAAATAACATCGTATGGGGTTGAAAGCGGATAGATCAATGGCATCGAGGTTTGTATCTGAAAATGCACGCAAGCAGCCTCGATCATGCCTCCTCAAACGTCACCTGCCGCTTCTTCTTCTTCCGCTTCGTTTTAGCGGGTACCTCTTTCTCTCCCTCGCCACCACCGTCACCATCACCAGCCTCCTCCACCTCCACCACCTCCTCACCCGCCTCCCCCGCCTCACCCTCTTTCCGCTTCTTCTTTTTCTTCCGCTTCGTCACCTCACCACCCTCACCTCCATCCCCGTCTCCATCCCCAGCCAACCCCTCCACCCTCTTAACCTTCTTCCTCCTACTCCGCCGCACCACCGTCCCCTCCTCCGGCACACCCCTCGGCTGGATCCTCTCCTGCGCCCGCTGCATCTCCAGCCTCAACCGCTCGACCTCCCTGATCGCCCTCGCCATCTCCTCCTCTTCCGCTCGTCGGCGCTCGATATCCAGTTGGTTCGCCGCGCCATTGCGTCCCGAAGCACCGCCAGCATCGTCCGACAGCGACAAAGACGAGAGACCACTGCTATCCACCTCAAGCAAGGACTTCTTAGCCCGAGACACCGCCGCCGCCGTAGCCGCTGCTGCCTTCGTCCTTCCCGCATTCACCGCAGCGGCAGAAACAACATCGTCCTCCACACCCCCCTCCAGCGTCTCATCCCCAGCAATCTCAAACCTCCTCTTCGGCACCTTCCTCCCCAAAAGCGGCGCTCGTCTCGTCGCCGCCGCCGCCGCCGAGCGTTCCCCCTCAGCAGGCGCAGCCTCCAGCTTCAACTCCATAACCGGAATAGCATCCACATCCAACTCCTCCCCATTCGCGCTCCGCAGGATATTATGCATAGGCGTCGGCGTAGAAGTGCCAGATCCATCGCGCTCGGGGTCGATATAGTAAGGGTCGTCTTTGTACCTTTCCCGCCTCTCGGCGCGCTGGCGAGCTTTCGCCGCGGCGCGATCGAGGGGTGAGGTTTCCGCGTCGTGTTGGTAGGAAGAGGATCTGCTGCCCTGTGCGCTTGAGGGCGGGTCGAGGAGGAGGTCTGCGGCGGGTTTCTGGTGGTGCTGGGAGATGGATGCAGCGGAGGGTTTGTCGTTGTAGAAGCGGAATACTTCGTCTGCTTGCCCGGAGTCGAAGTCACTGGCGTCGTCGTCTGCTTGCTGCAACAGCATTTGTAGATCGCTGTTGATGGGCTCGTCGAGGTCGAGGTCCTCTGGTAACGGGACTTTGCGTAATGCGGCCGCTGCGACGGGGTTCAGTTCCATGCCCGTGAAGAGAGATGGGATAGCCTGTGTCAGTAGGAGAGGAGGCTCGGCATAACCATCGCCTTCCTCGCTCGTAGGCTGATTGGACGCGGCTTCGGAAGCCAAGCGCATGAGATCCAGATACTCGACCGCGCGCTCCTGGACCTCGAGATCCGGATGCAGCGTCAGTGGCTCGAGAAAGTGTAGAAGCCGGGCAATGAGCAACGTGGTGTTTGTCCGCCTGGCAGACGTCCACGCAGCCTGCTGGTCGCTGGTCAAGACTGCGAAGACCTTGGGTATAGCCTGCAGATAGTTGGCCAGAGTGCGAGGAGGCAACTGCGCGCTCGAGGAGTGGGCCAGGGAGGTCAGGACAGCGTCCGCGCTGGGCAGTAGAGCCGCGTACTCCCCGGCAATGAACGCGGCAGGGCTGAGTACGCCTTGTCCGCCACTGCCTGCAGCAGGAAACATTTCCTCTCGTCGATCAAACAGCAAAAGTGACTGCGCGGCGGCAGCCGCCTCGGGTCTCACGGCCTTGACGCGTACGGCTACGTTCAGCAGCTCATCACCGACGGCATCAGCTATACTGGAAGCTTCTTTCGCTGAACCCTCATGATGCGAGCCAAAGCTACCAATCCCAGTCGTAGCCGGACACTGCTTGACCAGTTCGACCAGCGCGCCGATGTACCACTCAAAGTCGTTCATATGGGCATATGTCTCTCGCGAGCACATCTCCAGTATCCGCTCAATGACCGAAGTGCGGTAGTCTTCCGGTAATGGAGGCGCTTGACCGGATTTCGCCTCCTTAGCTCGGATCGTCGTCTGCATGTCTGCGTCGTCATCGTCGGCCAAAGGCTCAATTCCACTATGCATGCCTCGATCCTGCGCAGGGTCTGCTGTGATTGGAGCTTGTCCAGCAGAGCGGAGTTGCTTCAGCAGCCGCTCAACAACGCCTTGGAGATTGTTCGCGTTGATCATGCCGACGACCAGATCTAGCGCACGAGTTCGAATCGAAATGTCTGGATCGTCGATGCACTCGAGGATGACGTCCGAGTGCTGGGCCACGATGTCCGCGTGCGAGCTGGTGATCTTCGCGAAAGCCAAGAGAGCGACATAGCGCAGATTTGGATCGCCTTCAACGACCAGCATGGCTCGCAGCTTGTTGACGCATAGCCTTGCCACTTCATCACCTTCCATCGTGCCCTCCGCTGCCTCCATGACACCGCCCTGGATGATACCGTTGATGCACTCATACAACAAGCTCATCGCCGGCGTAGTCTTGATAATTGACGTCAAAGGCGGTAAGAGCTTCTTCACTAGCCTTGGCTCCAACGGCGTCAACGTAGAGAACAGCTTGATAATCTTGATCGCCATCCAATTGTTGCCGCCTGCAGTTAACAGTTCGAACAACCTTGGCGCTAATGGTAAGAAGTCTTGCGGCCGTCGCCACCCCAGCTCGCACACCACGTTTACAATCGCAGCCGTCACACTCGGATCCTCGTCCTCATCCAACAACCTCTCCTTGATCCTCGGCCATGCCGGCCTCAGCGTCTCAGGATACACCAACGCCAACCGATACAGCGTCACAATCGTCTTCTTCCTAATCGCGGGACTCGAATGCCCCAGCCTTGTCAACAGGTCCCCAAGCAAACTATTTGCCATAGCCGGACTGACAACATGCGGTATCGTAGTCAACACCAACGCAATCGTAGCTTTATCCGTCCCTCCCAAATCCTTCTTCAACAAATTCTCCGCCAGCATCAAGACCTCCGTATCCGGCCGGAAACTCTGCACAGCGGCCAGGTAACCGACCCGTTTATGGTTGAACTTGGCGCTGGACATGACCTCCAGGACGTTGAAGGAGGTCCAAGACATATCGTGGCCGAACATCTCGAGGTAGACGAGTTTGAGCAAGGCCGTGGCTTTGGCGTCCAGGTCGGTGGTGCGGACTTCGCGGCGGCATTCGGCGAGGGCTTGGTGGATGTAGTCGCGCTCGGCGCCCTTGTGGGCGCGCAGGCCGCGGATGAGTTGGTAGATGTCCTTTTCGAACATCTTGGCGGCAGGGTTTCGGTGTCTGGGGGTTGTTATGTCCAGCCTTCGCCTCTTAGCAGGTGGTAGGTCTCTAGCACAGGCAGGCGTGAAAGTTTTCGTCTGGGTCGTAGCATGGTGGTGTTGCAGGAGAGCAGCTGGCTATGGTCACCGCATGAGGGGCTGTCTGCGATCCGTGGGAAAAGGTACGTCGGGAGGTGCTGGTTGAGTGGTGTATGGGAATGTTTGATCGAGTGAGGTGGTGATGCTTGGTGGGGCCCGCACATGCAAGCCGCTTCGACGCTTCCCGCTTCAGAGATTGCTCCAGCTGACTTTCATCAACCTTCACATCGAACACCAATGAGCTAGCCACACCCACAATCCGCTCACTCACCCAACCATGCCGCCCCCCTACCTCACCGCACCCACCTCCTCCGACCCGCGTCCCGCCCTCTCCCTCTTCGCCCAAGCGCCCTCCTTCCTCTCCTCCCAAACCTCCTCCTGGTGGTCCTCCCTCCCCTACCCCCTCAGCCTCTTCCTCAACACCGAATCCCAAGAAAAATGGGCCTCGTACGAGAACCTCTTCCTCGCCTGCCTCCGCACGGGCGACCACGAGACCGCCTATGCCTGCCTCGAATCCCTCACCGATCGCTTCGGGAAAACCAACGACCACGTTCTCGCGCTGCAAGGGCTGTATCAGGAAGCGACGGCGCAGAATACGGAGGAGTTAGAAGAGGTGATGAAGGCGTATGATGAGGTGTTGAAGGATGATCCAACGATTTTCAGTGTGAGGAAGAGGCGGGCGGCGCTGTTGAGGAGTGTTGGGAAGTCGGCGGAAGCGATTGCGGATCTTACGGTGTTGGTGGATGCCAGTCCAACGGATGCTGAAGCGTGGGCGGAGCTGGCGGACCTTCACTTGAGCCAGGGGAATTGCGAGCAGGCCTTTTACTGTCTGGAGGAGGTGCTGCTGGTGATGCCGCACGCGTGGAACATGCACGCCAGACTAGGTGAGGTGGTATACATGAGCGCGCAGAAGATGGATGGTGGTGATCAGATGAAGGCGTTGGCGGAGAGCATGAGGAGGTTCTGCAGGAGTATAGAGCTGTGCGACGGGTATCTCAGAGGGTACTACGGCTTGAGGTTGACGACGGGGAGGTTGTTGGAGGTGTTGCAAGGCGCGAAGAAAGGGCAGCTGACGGCTTCGGATTCGCTGGCTGGAGATCTGGCGCCTCCCTCGATTGGGACCGTGAAGAAGCTCAACGAGCTTGCCACGTCGAAGCTGGCCGAGATCGTCCGGAGAGGGACGGCAGGCGAGAAAGGGTGGGATGGATACAGTGAGGCGGAGCTCAAGGCGGCGAGGGAGTTGATCGACAGTGATACCCAGAAAATACAACGATAGAAGCATAATACACCGTGTGCGCCTGCCATGCTGTCGTGGTATCTAGTCATCTCATAGTCCATCGAACGCCATGCCCCCCTGTTCCTCATTCTTCCACATCAACTAATCGCGTGCGCAAAAACCTTGCTGGCCAACTCACTCAGCAACCGCATCTTCTCCGGCTGCTCCAACTCCTGGTACACACTGTACACTGACTTTCCCCTCTTATCTCTCACCGCGCCCAGCCGATTCCCTGCCACAGCGCCCGCTATCGCACCCGGCAAATTCGCAACAATAAACCCCATCGCGCCTCCGCTCGCACCTCCTACTAGCGACCAGAAGCGCTTAGTAGGCTCGTGATCGGCACCCTCCGCCATACCCTGATCGGCCATCATCTCCTCAAACACGGAGCCGAATTGCTCGTTGGAGAAGGTATTGGCGTCCGACTCGGACTTCGCTTTCCCACCGAAACCGAACGCGGACCAAGGGAAGTTGCTCGCAAACCCTCCACCACCTGCATTCGCCTCAGGACGCGGCACCTCCTCATCAGCCGTCTCATGATCCTGCTTCCCGCTCCCACCCCCAAACCCATAGAACGAACTCCTCGTCAAGTCGTACTCCCTCCGCCTCGTCGCATCCGAGAGGGTGTAGTAGGCATCGTTGATCTGCTGGAATTTCTTTGTGCGAGATGCGCGCTCGGGGGAGTCGGCGGGGACGCGGTCTGGGTGGTGACGCAGTGCGGCCTTTTTGTAGGCGTCGCGGATTTGTTGTTGGGTTGCGTGGGAGTCGAGCTCGAGGGAGGAGTAATAGTCTACTGGCGGGGCTGCATGGGTGCGTTAGTGGATGGTGATAACGGGGGGGTCTGAATCGGCTGCCTTACCGGACATGGTTGGATGAAGGAAGAGGCGCTTGAGGAGCGCTTGGGAGGTTTGCTGGAAGGCACGTCGTCGAATGTCTCGCCTCGTCTCGTAGGGAGGCTAGTAGTGTGATGGCTGAGATTGGATGTCGAATGCTAGATGTTTACTCTTGCAAGCAACAACTGGCCTTGTGGCTGAAGCTGGTTACATGTACATCACTGCAGCCTCGGCCAGATTAGGCAGGTACGCCGATTACCCAGCCTCGACATCACATGCAGAACTCGCCGTACCATCAACTTCAACATCCAAATGCTCCTCACTTACGCGACTATCTTGATACCTTGGGAATACAGCCACTCCCAATACACGGCGATGAAGCAAAGGGAGCAATTTGTGGCCAGTAGCCGCGCGCGGCCGGGGATAACCACAAGAGTCGAGTCGAGTGTCCCACACCGCACACGAACTCAAATATGAGCTATCAACCTTCTATCGAACGATGCTGATGGATGATCGACATCAGCTCCGGCCAGACTACGACCATGGTGGCTGCGATATTGACAAATCAGTGTACTACTCTCATGCTCTTCTACGAGCCCATCGAACGGCCCTACTAAAATATTACTTACACACTATCCTCGAGGCACAACGCCACGACCACTGTGACCCGAGCAGCAACCCGCGGCCCCGCCACGCCCCCAATGCACTCGTGGCACTGCAGTTACCTTTCTGGCCCGCATATACTGTGCCGTCGTTGCGGCCCCACGGCATCTTCACTTTGGAGATCCGCCTCAAAACCTGCAAGCTGAAGGCGGGAATCGACCCGGGCCAAGCTTTTATGACTACCTGTGAGGGCAGTACACTTCGACTACTCATGCAATGCCACCCTCACCAGGCGGGCCAAGCGGAATATCCACGTACCCGAGCCTGAGACGAACGGGTACAAAAGGTAGGCATTGTCCATCTTCTCTTGACTTGTCTCTACCTTACTATCTGTTACAATCATCATTCCCTCGCTCTCAGTATTCACTCGCTCCGACATATCCTATTCCGCTACCACTCCTTCACTCCACACAACCGCCCACTCTCCACCAGAGAGCCTGCAAACCGCAACCTTACACCATGCATTTCTTGCTCCTTCTCACAGCGGTCCTGACGTCCGTCGCCATCGCCGCCCCAATTGGCAGCAGGACCGGCTCAGCTCTCGAGCCTCGCCAGTCGAACTCTTCCGGCTCTACCTCGACCTCCACGACCAACAACTCCGGCCTCCTAGGCGGTGCCCTAGGCATCGACGGAGGTACGATACCCCCACAAGATCAATTCACACCTTGTCATCGTGACACCGCGAGACATCGAGTGCTGACAGTCCCATAGGTGCGGCGGGCGCGGCGGAAGACGGCTCAAGCACGAGCTCGACGAGCACTTCGGAGTGCGGTATGTCCCATTACTTTATGCTATCCTGACTCTGCGAAGGTGCAAACGAGGGCTAATGTTCGCTGATGCAGGTCTCTTGGACTGCACGTCGGGCAGCAGTGGAGCGGGTCCGAATGGCACTGCTTCGTCCAGCTCCTCTAACGGAGGTGCCGCCGCCGCCGGGGCTCCCAATGGGGGGGCGTAGGCCCTCGGCAATGACAGATGGTGGAGATTGCAAATGGAGAAGAGTAATGTGGAAATGATACTTGAACACGACGTAGTGATCACATGACTACTTGGACCCGCGGGTTAAACTCTTTGAGCCTACGACTCAGAGCTATACCGGCGATTCCCTCTTGCTTTACCCCTGCCCTCTTACAGAGCACCGTCTCGTGTAGAGAACAACGATGCTTCCCACTCTTCCATCTTTCCAGGGATTTTCTGCAACCGAAAGAATCCTTCTCCGAGCCACTGGCCGCCCATTTGGGATGGATTATGTCCCTTCAGATGATAAATCACGCTCGCAGCCTTGTTGGGATTCCATTACCATCTTAGTCCCAATCAGACTGCCTGCAATTCGAGCATCAACTCGGTCAACCCGTTTCCACCGCCCGGCTTCAATCAAACAGGCGCCTTCGCCACAATCCAGCACTTCCTGCCTTCTGCAAGCGCCGCAGTTGACTGACGAAGCGCTCGCAAGTGATGAGTGACACTACTGTCTGCACAAACCGCGAGTGCATCCTTCGACCAGATTCCAGTCTTCATGTTCAAGGCCGAGCGCTCAATGCGCGAGCTTGACAGCTTCGCCAACTTACGGAGGCGGCCACCAGCTGATTCCGAACTTCTTGCCGGCTGATATGTACCAGGGTGCTCTGCCATCCGCAAGGGGGACAGAAACGGAAGTACTAGTAGCTCTTTCATCGGTCCTGGGTGGAGAAGATGGTTAAGGTCGCCACGCCGAGATGCAGTACTTTTCGCGGGTGATGACAGCGTCTCTGAGGGGCACGCCGGTTCAGACGCAGCCACCATTTCCGAAGGAGCGTGACGGACCGCCGAGATTTCGACAGCCGAGGCGGTTAACGCTGGCAGCTGAAATGGCGATACCGTGGGCGGCGGTTCGAGCTCCGTAAGTTGCGGACGCTCTTGGAGAATTCTGGATGTGCCCGCATCGTGTAGAGTGGACGAGGAAATGACGGCAGAGGGAGACCCATGGAGTCTCTCGGGCGATCTTGGATTCTTTGAAGTTTCGTCTTGAGCATGCGCCAGCATGTGCGAACCTCGTGCCAGAGAGCCCCAGGCGCTGTCTGGGGCTGGTGGGTATTGAGCAGCGGAGTCGCCAACGGCGCGAAGCGGCTGCGGTGCTGAATACGTGGCGTGGTGCGACTGGAGGGTTGACGGTTCTGGCAGGGAGCGACTTGTCGAGGAACTAGCCTCTACCGGCATACCGAGCACCGGACGAGATGAAGGCAGCTCTGGAGCTCTTGCGGCAGCACCCGGAAGGTCACGAATCCAGCGTTGACCAGAGCCACTGCCACCAAGACGACGGCCGGGAAGAGCCGTCGTCGCAGCTTCTGGGCGGATTTCCTGCGGCGACCTCAACGGTGCGCCAAGTCCCGGATAACGCGCCAGTGAAGCTGGGAGTGCTGGGGAGAAGGACGTGGTTATCGTTCTGGACTGCGAAGGTGCGGTGCCAAAGCTTGGTAAACCCGCCGAAAATGCAGGCTGGGGAAGACCAGGCTGCCGTTGCTGCTGGTTCCATGGATTCAAAGCGTTGCGGAAGCCAGGGTGTGTCGCTGGATCGTCCCCGTAGATGTCGGAGGGCTGGAAAGCCTTCGCCGGTGGAGGCAGGTGTGGTAGCTGCGGCGGACTTGGCAGCTTGCCGCGCGCAGAGTGGCCAAGTTTTGCCATCAAGGGATCGAGAGGGTTTGGCGTAATCTGCGCAGCAATTCGACTCAAGCGGCGGAGCTCCACTGAACTCTCCGATCCCCCCACTGCGTTCACTGAGGGCACCGACGGAACAACCGAATTGCGGCGAAGCCAAGGTGCAGGTGGCTTCTGTCCACAGAGGCGCTTAGGGTCTACTAGCTCGGTATCCTGAAGGGCATCGCGCTTCCTCTTCATGTGCCGTAGTGCCTGCATATTAGCGAGCTCAACGAGCCGACACGAGTCCTCCCGTCGCAGAGCTGCGGTCGCCAGCTGGTCCGCATCAACGTTGAATTTCCGTGGGGTCCAGAAGAAAAGCACGGCGGTATGATGCGTGTTGTACAGCTCTACTATAGCCTCCTCCAATGACCAGAACAGATCTCGATACTTCATACCGCGGCCACCTTTTATGAAGCCGTCTCGGCGCCAAGCGAAGATCTTATTCGTCATGGCATTGTGCATGCTCGCGCTGTCTGTCTTGAGGATGACTTCTTTGACAAGAGGGATCCTGCCTGCTTTCTTCAAATCTATAATGATCTGCAGGGCACGAAGGCCGGCCGAAAGCTCTGCGGTTGTCGAATCCGGTCCATCTAAGCTTCGTGATGCCAGCTCAGATATGTTGAAGGGAGAGTCTGACCCAAAGTAGACCCCTATCCCTGTGAAAGCGCTCGATCTCCTCTCGAACCTCACCCCTGCGTCAGATGCAATGATTAGCGGGCATTCGATCGCGTCAAAGACGTCGTAGCAAGAGCAGTAGCCTGAATGGCCACAGTGTGCGAAGATGAAAGTGTCGCCTCTCTTGTCATTTACCGCCACTTCCCAAATCCTGTGACTATGGTGTTGGCCGTAGAGTGAGGGCGGCCAGTAAGCGCGATCGATGTGCCCACACGGGGTGGACTCCCACCGTATGGCCGGAGCAACGCGAGGTGCCTCGTCGCTGGCGCCCTCTTCATGGTGGCCTTGGTCAGCGTTGGCGATTGCCCCGCGTCGCTCCTTCACACCAATGCACGCGCACTCGCCGCCGTGGCCACAGTGGATGAAGGAGAAGTCGTTGCTCTGGGCGTCCCTCGCTTCGAGCTCAACCCGCTGGTTGGTCGCATCATGGCTTTGGTCCTGAAGCGGCGTTAGACCTTGGCGCTCATGCGCACACAAAGTAGGATATTGCGAAGCGGCCGTGGCAATCGCTGTTGTTACTGCGCTGTTCTGGCCAGTGACCACGGTGGTCGCGGTTTTTTCCATGTTCGCGGTCATCGTTCTAGCGTATATCAATCATGCCCACCTTCCTGACACTCGCCGGGGGCGCGGGTGCTGCAAAGTAATAATGTTGAGGTGCGAGGTCGGAGGGAAAGCGAGTCAATTTATATGGCGAGGCAACTAGCCAAATAAGTGGGGTCGCTGTACTAGGAAGGAGTGACCAGGACAGGACACGCTCGTACTTGCCTAATTGATTCAGTGAACAGGGTGGAGGAGGCTTCTGGTCAGCACTTCGTGCGTACTGCTCCTGTATAACACTTTCCAACATCGCCAATAACTCCATTGCACCCATGCGACCCATGTATACCACTGACGCTTGACTGCTAACTCTTCACGTACTTCATCGTGTCGACCGTGCCGAAGGAGAACGGCGATTTCGTCATATCGGGGCTTCTTGGACTCATCGGCAGCGCGAAGAGATCGTCTGTCTTATCTGGGTCCGGTTGCTGCATGCTTTGGAAGCCCATGTCGCTGTCCGCAAACGCATTCAACGACCCCATGCCACCTTGTTGTTGCTGCCGGGCCGCGAGCGAGTCCGGCGGCCTCTGCGCTGCGATCCGCTTCTGTACTTGGGGCGGTTGCGCAGACCTTGCTGCGATTACTGACTGTGGCGGCATGCCCTTGAGCGCAGCAAAGCTCCCGAACGACCCGACCGCCACGTCCGACATCTCCGGACTCAGAGGATTGTGGGAGTCCGCTGCCACACCGGAGCGACCATTGAGCTGCTGTGAGCTTGTGCCCAGCTTCAGACCCTTCAGCTTGTCCATCAGTCTGCCGCCACCGGGACTCCGTGGGCTTGCTGGATTGTTCGAATTCGCGGTCGCTATGGCTGAAGCCATCGATCCTTGGCCGGGAATATTGATCGAAGGGGGCTTCGAAAGCACACCAAAGTTCTCCTCGATCCATGCCTTCTCCGCCTCCGCCATTTCAAGTCCAATACCCTCATTGTTCTTTTTCGTTTCCGCGTCGATCTCCCTCTGCAGCACCTGCAGCCTCTTCTTCGCCCAGATGGTGTGCAACACGCCCTTCTTGCCTGCCTCCCGGGCAGTCGCGCCCAGCTCAGGCGAGAAGATGGCAGGTAGCGGGTTCGTTCGCCACTGTACTGACCCTTTCTGCAGCTTGACCGAAGTAGGAACAAGGACACCCGGGCCCAGCATGAAATACATCCGGTTCAGCGGAGCCTCGTCGCCATGCTCTTTCGTCGGATCCGTTGCCGGAAGAACAGTCCTCTTGCCCTCCCAACTGATCTCCCAGTCTCCGTCCAAGCTTCTTGTTGATGCATCCTCTTCCCACTCCACCATCAGCACCTTCGTTCCATCCTTGCTCCGTCCAGGCTCGAACTCGAACCGCGCGAGCGCGTTCCCACTGGACAACGACGGACTCTCAACATCGTCCCGTTGCGAATGCAGGATAGGATCGAAGGACGTGTCGACCGGGTCGAAGACGGGTCGTGAGCTCATCGTCACACCACAACAGTGCACAGCCGGATCCTTGCACCTTGCCTCGTAATCGAGCAGCGGATAGGCTTCACTCCGCGTCTCGTCTCCCCACACTGCAACCAAACTCTCGCACCCACGTATGACAATAAGGGACGCACTTCACAGCATGAAGATGTGAAGGAACGGAGATTCGAAAAACTGTGAAGCAAGCTTCGTCGCAATGAGAACGCGGCGATGCTAGCCAGTCCTGCTTATTACTGGGATCGCTCACGATCGACCGCTAGGGTCTGTCGGGGATCTTACGAAATGTGGGATATTTTTGGCGACAGCTGTCGTTCGTTCTCGTCCAAGGTCCCGCGTTTCAGCCTGGTGCCGAGAGGTGGGTGGAGAAGAAGTTTTGCATGAACGGGGCCTGCAGGTGGAAGCAACACCCTCATCATCACCGGAGGCCAGACCCTGCGACATCGAGCGCGAGTCTTGGAGACACAAATGCGATATGATGGTTTTGAAAGACCGGTTCTGTCGGCTATCTACGAAAGTGCGCCTTCGAAGAGGCTACAATAATACCTAATCTACCCGGAAGTCCACACTGGCCTGAGTGCTGCACTAGATCAAGGCCATCTGCCGCCAATAAAGCTGGCGCGCAGAACGCTTCGTGGGTATCATGCTGATGAATACCGATAAAACTCAATTTGTAGGCTGAGAGCCTCCGTAGCGCCGTCGCTATGCTTCGAGCAAAAATGCCGTGGAGGGCGTGTATTCGTAAGGGTGAGGAAGAACAAGGCCAGGATGCATGTATGACCCCATCAAGGGGTGCAGGAAGGGGGGTGGGGTTGCTCTAGATGAGCAGGTAGTCCCACTTCTTCTGCTGCATCACGTCGCGCCAGCGGACGCCCTGGTACTCTCCTCGTGCGTTGGCCGCGTCGTTGATCTGCCAGATGTCGTTCAGGAGGCCGCGGACTCTGCCGAAGGAGCCGAAGTCTGCGGCGTCGCTGAGCCGTGCGCAGCGTTCATCGAACATGGAGCGGAAGGGGGAGGCGGCTACCGAAGCGGAGCCTGCGATCAGGAGTGGCCAGGCAAGGGACCGGTCGAAGCCTTCTGGCCCGGCGGGGATGAAGTTCACGAGCTCGGAGAATTGCGAGACCAGATGGCAGATGCTGGGTTGCCTGGGCTCGTAACCGGGCACCAAGGAGCAAAGATATATCCGCGCTGCCACGCGGAAGACGGCGGTGATGTTGATGCTGAGCTGCTTCGGCCGGATGGCGCCAGTTGTGGAGAAGCAGGTCTGCACCGTACCGTGGGGAGGCTCGGTCATGCCGATCTCGTTCGCCAGGACTTCGACGTATTTGCAGAGCACGACCTCGTTGATGCCCTCCGCTTTCTGTACGTCCAGGCAGGCAATCTCCGAGATCAAGAACATGATGTTGTCTTCGCAGCCCATGAGCTCGGCGAGACCAGCACTTTTACTGCTCATGTTGAGCTCCCGGTACGTATCGGCGAAAGTCGGCAAGCGCCCGATCATCGTCGCACCGAGGATGTCGATCCAGGACGCCAGAGCCATGTTGAAGGGAGGTTGCGAGTGCCCGCTTGCGCTCAGGTCCATCACCGCGTTCGGGAGGTCGAGCTTGTTCACCAGGCTGATCCCGGCCTGGAAATGCTGATGCCATGGGATGTCGGGAAGCGCGTCGTCTGCTCGTCCCACCGAGCACTGGAAGAAGATCATGCCAAGAGTCGCCTCCAAGATCTGCGAGTGGTTCTCGTCTCGACCCAGCGCCTCGCACAACTCCGATATCGCCGCATATCGATGCCGGACGATGTCGCTGTCGATTTGTTCACCATTCAGACCTTCCGCCGCCTTCATGTGCGTCGCCGCGATGCTCAAACAGCAGTGCAGGTATGCTTTGTTCGTTTCCAGGGCAGGCAGAATCACATCCGCCCGCGCTGAGCCATGCTGATTCGCGTCCAGGATTGGGAAAATCAGCTTAAGCACCTTGTCGAAGAAGTGGGTCAACAGGTACTTGTCGCAGTCGTCCACGTTGATCACCGTCTCATGATCTGGAGTCATTGGGCCGTGCGGGAATTCGAAGAAATTGAAGTCGACTGGCTCTTCAGTAAAAGACTCCGACTGGCTCTCGAAGTAATCCTGCTGCACCCAGCTGTCCGCGGGATAGTTAGACATTCCGTTGGGCATTGGAGGCGGCTGGTATGTGCTGAAGGTCGATATGGTCGAGTCTCTCCGGGTCTGCTCACCATTGATGAAGATCTGGCGTTCCGTTTTGATGTCGACCTCATACGGGGAGAACATCGGGTACTGCGGATGCGCGACCATTGGTTGCGGTGGTGGCGGCATCGCGAAGTAACCCTCCGGCGTCGTGTACGGGAAATCGCATCCTGTCGAGTAAGGCGAACCCTCCGAAGGCGCCCGACTGAACGGTTCCGGATACACCTCTGCGGACGTGGGCATCGAATGGCACAAGCTCGGCGGGGTGTTCACATTCACGGTCGGCGGTGCTTGCGTCGTCTTCTTGGAAAGCTGGGTCCGCTTGATGATGTTCTTGATCGCCTCCTTCTGGTTCCGCCGCTGCTCGCCATTGCTCCACCACATGGGACGCTTGTAGTCGCATCGCAGACCCAGGTGCTTGCACGCCTTGCAAGCCGGCTTCCCTTCCTCGCACTTCTTCCTGCGCAATCTGCAAGTGAAGCAACCTGAAACACACAGTTAGTTCTGTCAAAGCTCAGAGCCCAGCGATCATGCACCCCAGGACCACGCACCGGACCGAGATCGTCTGTGCATCTTCGCTGCTGCTGCTTTGGCATCCGCTGCTGAGAGCGCGTTCTTCGGCGCTGCCATTTTTGCGTTGGGCTTCGATATGCTCGCCGGCGCGGAAGAAGACATAGGTGTATATATGTACAGGGTCGCACCGCGAGCTCCAGAGCTGGGGTTTACGACTGTGGCCGGACGCGACAGGGTTCGGGAGTAACGGTACTGGCGATGGCCGGGGTTGTCCACTAGATTAACGACAGCGTAGTGCCTGACCTGCAGGTGTTGTTTGGCGGAAGCGAGAGAGGGACGAGAGGAGGAGAAGAAGCAGCAAATTAGTCGGTCAACGAGAGCTGTGCTGCTGCAGAGATGGCAGTGAGGAATACCTTATAACTTCCCAGAAGGTCGAGAATGTGCCCAAATTAACCCGTTGCTATACATAGCTAAGAGCAAAAGGTGTGGGGTCGGTCGAGGGAAGATTGCTTGCTAAATGCGAGTATGTGGCAGGTGTAGGAAAAGAGGGACTGGAGGCTGCTGATTGGCTGTCCCAGGTGAGTGGCTGCATATGACTTCGACCGACCGGCCTCGCTTGCTCGAGGTGTGGCCTGCAGCCGCCGTGCGGTGACCTTTATTGGCTTTTGTGCAATTTAGCCCGCGCCGCCGGTATGGAGCTTGTTCAGGTCTATCAAGCTCGGAGGTCACCAAATGGTGCTATGTATGTAGTGCAGAGTGATGGCAAGCGTTTTGGTATCGTCTCGTCCCGGCCGTTCTTTGAGCTCACGCTGGCTCGCAGGTGTCACGGGCAAGTCGAGCTCGCTCCACCATGCCAAGTAAGATAGACCTTGACCACGGATCCGCATACCGATCTGGCAACGGCTCGTGTAGTGGCTGCCCGCATCGGGGACCGCTACGACGGCCGGGTAGATCTGCGAGTTAGATGGGGTGGGGGAGAACCTGGTCTGCTTACGGTCCGGCCGGCCATATCGAACCGGGTCAGGATATGGCCTTGCGGGGTACAACAATTGCAGACTCTTTGGGTCATTCATCTTCATGCGACGGCCAGCCATCGCTCACGCACGGGGAGCACGAGTCTGATAATTGCCGGTCGCTTCGGCGCTGCGCTATCTTCTCATCAACAAGCCACACGTGCCGCTGGAGTTCTTCCGTGCCCTGGAGCCAGTGATTCCTGCGGGATTCCGCATCTGGCCAACAGCTTCGCGATCAAGGCTTGGGGAGGCTTTAGTCGAGAGCGTGACATGTCGTCGGCAACCTGTTGGGCGCTTCTACTGGTCAAGGTTGATGTGAAGTCGTTGCATTAGCGTGGTGAGGTCGGCCGCTAAGAGCGGGCAGATTGCGTTGCGACCCGAAGCGGGCATCCCCGGGCCACCTCTCCTCCACCTGAGCATGCCGCATCCTTCTTTCGAGCTCCTCAGGCGGCGGCACAAGCATGGGCAAACCAGACTTGCATCCCTGCCACATGCGAGATGAATCCCACGGGCGTCGTCAACTACTATACTGGCTGAAGACCACATACATACGAGGCTTCTGGCCCGCGACGAATGCCCACCACGCAGCAGGCCTTGGCGCCCTACTTGATAAACCTGCAAGGGCATCCGACTTCGCCGCGATAATGTTGCGACCCCGAGCAACGAAAGGTCACGCTCGTACTACGAGTCATTGCAATGTCTCGTGGTACTTTGGCGGACGAACTAGCATGTCAGGTTCACCAGCTTGCAGGACAGTGGATACCGAGGAAAAGGCTCGCCTCACCGACTCCTCATGGTCTTCCGCCCCGGATAGAGTCGGGACAGCGTTGCCAGGGTATGTCGTGCTCCCACCGCGCTGCCATACCTGAAGTGGATCGAATGCCGCCCATGGTAGCTCCATTTGCATGCCTGTGGCGGCTTGACCCGGTCGTCGCTACTTACAGAGGTATTGGTGCTCCCTTCCTTGGGTGACAGCATGAACTGTTCGCGCAAGGGAGCGCCGTGTACATCAAAAGGCGTGTGACCATCCTCGCGGTCGTGACTTGGCTGCTTGCACCACGGCGATAGGCTATGTGGTACGGGCTTCAACTTGGGCACGACTCTCGTGGCAGGCCGACTGATAGTGTGCAACGCCAGCCCCTTGCAGACAATGCAAGCACTTACAGTGCAGGCACTTCCACCTCTTCTCGTGCGCACAGCATGGTCGAGCCGTGACATGTGGTGCTACCGTGCCCGAGTGCTTGCAGCATGTGGCCGCAACGATGCAATTGCCAATGCTTCTGGGTGATACCAGCAGACAGGGTTTGTTCCGGACCATTCTAACACGACCGCCCGAAACTCACACACGCAGCGTGCCGTTCCCTTTGCTGGAGTAACCGCACCGTACCGGATAAGGTGTGAGACATTTAGCTGACAATAACTGCTAAAGGCTATTTGGGCGACTATCTCGGACGTTGTGCACCAATGGAATGCGGCAGAGCGCTCTTGCCGCCATGACTGAAAAGACTAAATGCTGTAGGCGGTGATCAGTGACAGGGAAGCCTGGCGAATGCAGGGAAGTATGCCCTGACTGCACAGAACCCTGATGGTGATTTGGCAGGTCTAGCCCCATGTTGGAGTTGATGGCTCGCTGCCAGCAGCAAGCGCCAACGTGCTTCACTAGAAGATCTCATACTTTCCTCTTTACGCCGCCGCGGCCATTTTCGTGACCCTCTCCACGCCGCAGGCTTGCAGTACCACTGCAGGTTATGCTATACCGACCACGGCATTGACGACGATCATTAACAGTGTGCCTGCATCCACGTTCGTTGACCGACCGGAGCATCACTCAAACCACCACCGCCGTGCCAGCCATGGCCACGCCCGGTATGGCTACCCAGACTGGCGACGCCGTGTTTCGGCGAGCAAAGACTCCCTTCTCGGAGAGGCGGCCGTCGTCAACGAGACCGCTTTCGTTAGCCAGCGACGTCCTTGACACTGACTTCGAGGACGAGAGTGATTTCGAAGACTACTCGCCGAAGGCTAGCTTTGAGACTGTATGTCTTGCTAAGGACTGAGAGCTCAAATTCATATGACTCTGACACTTGTATAGGACGAACGAAGAACGAGTCAAACGACCATATCATCATACGATGAAGCTCCCACACCAAGCTCAAGTCAAAGCCGCCGAAGGCCATTTGACCTGGAGCTCAAACCAGTCGAAGGACCCCGAGGACCGCATCTCTTTCGTTCATCTCAGTCATCTGCGGACCTTGCATTCGACTATGCTTTGCAGATGTCACCCCTGTTTCCTAAGCAACCACCGGCGAGGACTGAGACTGCTTTCTCGGACGAGACCATCACCCCCGTCACGCGTCAACGACAGCTGGATGAGGACTTCTCCATCGCCGCGGCCCTCCACAAAGCGATCAATACCGACGAAGACGACGTCGACGACCCTGCAAGCATACGCCAGTGGACACCTCAGCAAGTCATCGACTGGATGTACGCCACCGGTATTGAAGCTACTGTAATCGAGTGCTTCGAGCGTCACGATGTCGACGGCATCGTCATCAGCGACATTCAATTCGAGGACCTCAAGGAGCTCGACATCCAGTCTTTCGGCAAGCGCCATCAAGTGTGGACTGCCATCTGCGACCTTCGAGGCGATGAGAGTCGACCCAGCCCGCAGCCTACACCATTCCAAGATACCAGCAGACCATGCACAACGGACCAGCGCCGCTCACCTAGCCGGAACAGGAGTGCCTGCCAGACTCCCGTAGAAGCTGACGCAGATGTGACCTCGCCCACCGGCGGCAAGAAACGGCGGGGACGCAAGGCAGCAAAGCAACTCGATATCATCACTCCGGCGGAGTCGATATCCATTGTCGCCATCGAGCAGCTCCTGCCGAAGCCGCACAAGTGCGCGAAGGGCGATCGCTGCGCCAAGTGGCGTAAGCAGCAACGGGAGCTCAAGCAGTTGCACGACGAGAACGCCATCGGCCGCTTTCCCATCAGTCCAGGCAAAGGTGGCCGCGTCTTTGTCCGTGGTGACCCAGGCAATGCTAGTACCGCGGAGAACATCGTTCCCAACGTTCGGATGCAGCTTACCGAAGACCAATTACGACCAACGTCAGAAGCTGTCCCATCCGTCGTCGCCTCTTCTGACCTTCTTGGTCCCGGACAGCTACCCGACTTTGCTCTTCTGCATACCGGCATGCTCGACCACCTCGACCAGCGTGACCCACAGGACAACGTCAGACAGTTCCTCAACTTCCAGCACCTGCAGTCGCCCGCACCGCCACTCGACGATGCACCGCGCGCACCAGGTGATGTGTTCCAGACACCACGAGAGTCATTCGCTCGCGCGGCCTCGGTGCCACCGCTCTTCCCGGAGCAGCACTACCAGGCTTACCCATCCTTACACCCTCGGCCACAGTTGCCAGCGCCGATACAACAACTCAGGCACCTCCCTAGACTCGACATACCGACACGATCCGCAACCGCCGGACCTTATCTCGGTGCTACCGCCACCACAGCAGTGCCCGAGTCCGCTACCTCCATCTGCCGCAGCGCCACTACGTCTCCCATGCAGATCCTCTCACCCAGCCACCTCTACCGTCTCGGTACCCCAGCCTCAGAGATGGATGTCCCCGTCACCGCTTTCCCAACCGGACCAATCTCTCGCGATACTTCTGCATCGGTCCCACCCAACATGCAGTTCCGTCCTCAACACAATCTCTCCCGCTCCGCCTCCCGAGCCGAGCACTGGCGCCGTCCCTCCATGGCCCTCCCAGCCGTCAAGGAAGGCGAAGTCCTCTCCGCTACCTCGGAGCCAAAGCCAAGACCTAACGCCCGCCGTACCGTCAGCGACTCGGCAGAGAAGCAGACCATCCGCGACCCGGCGCACCACAGCCCGAACACGCAGCAATTTGGCTACGGCTCCGACTGCTCCCAAGCGGGCTGGATGAAGAAACGCAAGACGCGCCTCCTTCGCCACGAATGGACGGACGCGCATTTCCGCCTCCAAGGCACGAACCTGGGCATGTACCCCAATGCCCGCTTGTCCTCGGCAGCAATGGACACGATCAACGTCGACGACTACTCCGTTGCGTGCTCGACTGGAGTATCAAACAGCAAGCTCACGGCCGCGATGAAGGCGTTCAAAATCAAGCAGGATGACTCGGCTAAGAATAAGGCGAACGATGCTACGGCCTTCGCTTTCCAGCTCGTGCCTGCTGCCAAGGAGGGCGAGGCGAAGAGGCTGATGATGGCGAATGGGAAGACGCATCATTTCGCGGTCAAGAACAAGGATGAGCGGATTGATTGGATGAGGGAGCTGATGCTGGCCAAGGCGAGGCAGCAGAAGCGGGAGGGGTTTGAGGTCGAGGTCAACGGCGTGCAGGCTTAGGGCCCGACTCTGCTTTGATCGTTCTCACTGGCCACAGGATGTGTCTTTCCGAATACCCATCTTTCGATGTGCATGGATCTTTTAATGGTCGTTATACCCAGCTCACTTGGAGGAGGCGAAGCATGCTTTAGCGAGGGGACTTGCGGGTTTCGGTTTCGGTTTGGGCAGCATGGATTACTCGGCGGCAACGTCACGCATGGTTCCGGGGGAGGACAGGATCTGCGCGGGTCTGGAGTCTGGTCTGGTCTTTCAGTCGGCGGCTGGCCTGTCATGACTTCATGCTTTGGGGTAGATAGCATAGCTTAGCGACGTGATCATGAAACCATGTCCTTCCGAGCCCTGCACTCCCTGTACATCATCCGCTGATCTCTGCGCCTTTGCGCTATGCTTCCGTTTGGGTATCATCGCTGTCTCACGTCATCACAAACCATCGAAACCATCATAAGCGCCCGTCTCGAAGGCATTCGCCACCCAGCACGAAGACTGGCGCCTAAAACGCGGTCTTCCTCTTCCGGCCAGTATACTTGCTACTAGCCTTCACCACCTTCCCTTTCGCCTCCATCTGGCCCTTTTTGCGCATTATCCACGCTTTACCTTCCTTTTTCTCAACGAACTCCTTCCCGCGCTTCCGCTCTCGCCGCCGCGAGTCGTAGACGTCCACATCCTGGATTCCGCTCACCGCGCCCGTGACGTCGCCGCCGCCGACGGAGAGCACGAGGTAGACTTTCACGCTCTTGGTCTCTGGGTCGTCTTCGAGTATACCGGCGCCGAAACCGGCTTTGATGGCGGCGGTGGAGATCATGCTCCGTTGCTGCGCGTTTTTGGGGTAGAATTGGCAGACGGCTTTACCACCGCGCTTGAGGCTGGCGTAGAGGCTGTCGAAGAAGCGTTTTAATCGTCCTTCCGGGGAGACGTCCGACGTTTCGGCGTTGCAGAGCCATTGTATTGCTGAGATGGAGATGGCGGCGTCGAACGTTCCCGGGCGGAAGGGGACGCCTTGCCCGATATCTGCGAGGAGCATGTCGCCTTCCACATCCCTTTCTAGTGCCTGCGCGAGCATGGAGGAGGAGATGTCCATGCCTACCCAGGTGTGCGGGCCGCCTTCCTCGGGGTCCACGCTTGATAGGATCTCGCCTGAGAGGCCGGAGCCGCAGCCTACATCGAGGATGAAGGAGGGTTCACGGAGGTCGAGCAGCTCGAGGGCGCGGTGGGTCATGTCGGCCTGGATGTTGCGGATGCGGGAGCTGGTGGTGTATTTGCGGGACTCGACATCGTTGTAGAAGAGGTCGGGCGGGAGGTTGTCCTCGGGGCGTGACATGATTGCTCGTAGCTCTCGGAGGGTGTCGGGTAGTGCGAGGAGAAGGTTAAGTGTAGAATGGCTACGAGCATCTCATGTCGTTGCAGTATCTTGTCGACATTTTTATTTCAAAGCCAAGGATTTCCTCTTTCACATGCTATTCCTAGCTTATCGATACTCCACGTAGATCTTTCGGATCGTCCCGTCTGGGGAAAGCCACTTGTCCGCGAAAGGCATCACCAACAAGCATATGCGCAACAGCAACCCTCTCACATCACAGCGACTATGTGGATCCTACCATTACTGGTATGCGATCGGATGAACGTGGCGCTCTAAACCCTAGACTAACATTACCGTGCGCAGGGTTACCTCGGCCTCCTCCTAGGCTTCCTCTTCCTCACCCTCGCCATCGCCTCCGGCCTCTACTACCTCTCCGAGCTCGTCGAAGAGCACACCGTCGCCGCCAAAAAGACCCTCACCCGCATGATCTACGCCGTAATCGCCCTCCAAATTCTCCTCGCCGTCGTCGACAGACTCCCCCTCGCCCTCTCCGCCCTCAGCATAGGCAGCCACGTGGTCTACATGCAGAACTTGCGCCGCTTCCCCATCGTCAAGCTCACAGATCCGGTCTTCCTCCTGAGTTGTGTACTGGTGATTGCGAACCACTGGCTCTGGTTCCGACACTTTAGCGCGCCGCCCCAGAGTCACGAGAGGTACAACTTCTATGCGCAGCAGAATGCGCCGACGTTCACGGAGATCGCAAGTTTTTTCGGCTTGAACGTCTGGCTTGTGCCTTTTGCGCTGTTCGTCAGCTTGAGCGCGGGCGAGAACGTTTTACCGAGTATGGGGTCGGAGTATGCGACAGGGCAGGGCAGCAGTTTCATCAGCGCAGGGCAGGAACCTCCCATGGCGGGCATGAATGGGGGTGGAAGCATGATGGGGAGAACGAGACACAAGCGCTCGAACACTCAGTCAGGCATGGCGAAAGCTGCGGTCGACGGCGTGCGGGAGTGGGTGGGCGAAACGGGAGAAGTGATGGGCCTTTGGAGAGGCGAACGGACACGGCCCTTATGACCTGGCGTGCGCCGGTACGTGTACGATTGTACGACTATGATGTTCTGATCACTTCCTTCACCGTCCGTCAACCCAATCGTCTCCTCGTCTTTACGAGATCAGGTGCCGTCCAAAAGCTTTGTCCAGCTCACGATTGCTCGGTCGACCCTCGCGGTACAGCCGAGTAGAGACGCAGACGCCTGCTATAGCGTGACTTGCGATTGACTGCTCCGCGACGCGACGAGAACGAATCTTACCTTGCGGCCAGCCATAATTGACAAGTACGGGGCGTACCCATAGTTCTTCCTTACAACCACATGTTGTCTCGGGCGAGCTTGAGAAAGGAAGTCCCGGTGCCATGGCAAATTTTCCGGAGAACCCTTTGCTCAAGAACGCGAGAGAGACGAGACGGCAAGAAAGTTCGCATGAACAAGTCCATACAATGTGCATAATGATGCGCATATTATTATTGCTAAGTATACCACGCCATATGTGGGTATCATGAAAAATCAAAATAGCCAAACCGCCAATCCCAAGGAAACGCCCTTCAACAGACCCTCCCGGAAAATGCGCATGCCGACTCGCTCTGAGCCCCCGTCCAAAGAAGAACGGCAGGCCCGAGTATCTGTTAAAATCAAAGAAAGACAAGTCCGTAACCAAGCCGTAATCCGCCAGGTTTGCGCCAGAGTGCGCCGCGTTTGCAGTAGTAGACCCTCGCGCGACCGGCCCCAAGAGGCCGCCGTCGAAGATCAGTCAGCTAGCCAGCTGACGAAAACATCCCAAGTGTGGTGTGTGTGTGTGAAGGCGACACGCTTACTGAGCGTAGACCTCCGCGAGACCGTCGTTGATGGCCGACTCGAGCTCATCGACGGCACGAGCAGCAAGGGTGCAAGCGCCGTTGGGGCCGTGGCACTCCTCCTCAGCTTTGCG
>NAJQ01000201.1:0-43859 GCA_005059865.1 Friedmanniomyces simplex
CTACTATAAAAACACATCAGACGCCACTGATATTGGCCCCGGCTTTGCGTTGCAGTCAGCTCGGCTGGATCCAGGACATCCGGCTGAAGCAACTTCAGGGCGCCACGGACGCTGTAAACGCCGGTGAATTGCCTGAGGACCTTGTGGAAGTCGTCGAAAGCGACGGTCCCGGTGCCGCCGCGACGGTACGCCATGTCGATCTGGAAACTGTCGATGTAAACGATCCGTCTGGTCTTGAGCTTCTTATCAATCGACTTAAAGATAGGCCGACGAGCACCTGCGGCGTTGTAGAGGGTACTCAAGGCCCCACTCACAGAGTATTCCGGGTTTTTGGGGTCTATTAGCTTGTAATCTAGCAGGGTCTGGATCCATCGGTTCCTCAACTTGATACCTCGGCCACGTAAGCCTGGCATTGTCCTGTTGATGACGAAGGCTTTGATGTTGCCCATTTTCTGCTGATCCGGTTGCCCTGCTTGGCGGAAGAAGAACTCGCCGGTGATGATATTGACGCACGTCAGCTTAGGATGCGGAACCACATCGAGAACGGTCCGCAACTCGCCGGGACCAAATATGCTTGGACATGGGGTGACACGGGTCTGCTGTGTGGGGTCGGCCATTTTGAGAATATTGCGGAGAGTCGACGGTCAAAATATATGAGTCTGTTTGGCGACGCTGCTCGTCCTGGCTGTATGCTGGTTTGCGCAAAGGGCCTGCCCTGCGTTGTGAGTTTTGGTGATATTTGCTAAGCCGCATACTGGAGGACGGCCGGGACTTGTTGACTAATGTGAAACCGACGGACAAAGGACAAAGGACCCCGTGTGCGCAAATATAGCCTTATTGTTGCCGTCCTTGTCTGGCGGCTAGTTGCGCATTGTACTGTAGATTGCGCTTTAGCCCGGCCTCATTGTTCATTTTGCCGTCGCCCGCCCCGAGCGCAAGCAATCGAAGTCCATCACGTGCGACTATCACGCCGCCTGAAATCCAGCATAGTGCCAGACCGCGTGTCTGATGGTGTGACGCCGTCTTGAAAGTTTGTGTTCGTGTCCGCGGGTTCCGCTAGTCAGCCGGACAGTCTCGTGCACAACGGCATTATATGCCATCTCCTCATGCCAACAATCTCCTGCACATGAGCGTGTGGGTATGTCCTTCGCCCGGGTTCATCTGATAGATAGGGCTGTACCTGCAATTCGTATAGAAGCGAACAGGATCCTGCTGTATCGCCGCCGGCGACCTTGTAACGGTCTGAGCAGCATCCAGGATGTCAGGCTGATGCAGCATCATATTCCTTCGGAGGTCGTAGTCGCCTCTGAACATCCGAAGTAACGAGTGAAAGCCGTTGAAGGCAGCAGTGCCTAGACCGCCGCCGCGCCGAGGCCCGTTGATCATGAGCTCATCAATGCAGACGATCTTCTGGGTCCCAAATGTCTTGATGTTGTTTGTAAAAGAACGTGCCCGAAAAGCGTGAGACACGGCAAAAGAGCCGGTCTAATGGTAACAGTATCCAATTCCACGTCTGGCTCTGTACATACAGCCGAACGCAATGGTAAGGCAAGCAATGCGGAAAAGCGAGCAGTCTCCACCTTCTCAAAAATCGCCCTCGCTATGCAGAACAATACACGAATACACATAGACACATACCTCGTTCCATCCAACGAGGTTGACCGCCTCAGGGCGATCGATACTCTGACTTCCCACTTCTTCTCTTCCTTTTTAACGTAACGTTTCATCTCATCGCACATACCGCGCACTCAACCCAGCAAACGCATCCGGGCTGTGCCGTCCCTCCCCTGCGAAACCCACGAAAGCCGCGCTCTCGTTGCTCACATGCCTTACACCCTGGGGTGCATTGCCGAAAGGGTTCATGTCTGTGTTTGTGTTTGTGTTCTGTTGATGCTGAACCGGCACCGTGACGCTTCGTTGTTGTTGTTGTTGTTGTTGTTGCTGCTGCGGGTACGGCAGAGGCTGCTGCTGTTGATAAGCTGATTGCTGTGCGGGCTGCTGACTCTGCTGAAACATCTGCTGCTGCGCGCCGCCGTCTTCCATCACGGGCTGCAGACCTCTCTGCTGCTGTTGCGATGCCATACCATACAAGCCCAGTATCGAGGACTTGTCCAGCCGACCCTGTGGTTGTGGATGCGGGTTGACTTCGCGATACATCCAGGGCTGCTGTTCTTGGGGTGGCTGTGGCTGTGGCTGATACTGCTGTTGTTGCGGTACCATGCCAGTTTGCTGAGTCATGAGCTGCTGTTGCTGCTGGTATGGGTTGGGCTGCTGAGCTTGCGCTTGCCATTGTGGCTGCTGAGGTTGCTGAGGTTGTTGTTGCTGAGCAAAGTACTCCGCCTGCCCAAACATCGGCGCCGGCGACTGCGCTGGCTGAGGTTGAAAGACGTTCTGTTGCTGCTGCTGCTGGAAGTACGGCATGCCGAACGGATTACCAGCCTGCTGTACCTGCGGCGCCTGTGGCTGCTGCTGCGGAGCTGGCTGACCCCATGGATTGCTCGCTTGCTGCACAGGCGCTGCATGCTGACCCCAGGGATTACTAGGTGCGAATGTCTGCGATGCCGCTCGCCGTAGAAATGGGTTGCTTGTCTGCTCCGGTAGCGGCGCTGGGGCCTGCTGTTGGTACATCTGAGGCTGCTGATACTGCTGGCCGTACTGCTGTTCGAGTGCTGGCTGCTGCTGCTGCTGCGGCGGCGGCGGCGGCATGTTGAGCGTATCCCACGGGTTCTTCGGTTGCTGAAACGTGTTCGGCTGATACTGCGCTTGCCCGCCACCAAAAGCCTGTGGCTGCGCATACTGTTGCGACGCGGAGGGTCCCGTCTGCGAGACCTGCAGGTTCTGGAAGTTGTCCACCAACGCCTGTTGCTGCGGCTGCGCTTGCTGGTTCATGAATGGATTCCAATGGTTCGTCATGGCAGGCTGAGCAGACTGAGACCGCGGCGGCTCCGGAAGAGGCTGTGTGGCAGCTCGCTGAGGCATACTGCTTTCCACGATTTCCCAAGGGTTATTGCTCGCTTTCTTCTCCGACTGCCGCGTCTTCTCGAAGCTGATGCCGTTCATGCCTTGGCTGGCCATACTGGCGGGCGTGAGAGTGCGCGGGCCAGATATTTGCTCTGCGGATGGTTTGCTGCCCCCTTCGCCGAGACGGACCAGCGCTTCGATGGCTTGGTCTAAGCTGCCGTTCGAGCTCTTGAGTATATCCGAGTTTCGTCGGTTGTCGCTGAAGCCCATATCACGCAAAGTCGCGAGTTTGGCGTCGAAGTTATTGCCCACACTCGTGATTTTCATGCCAAACATCTGACTCGGCTTGTTGCTGGGCTTGATCTCGCGAACCGGACTCGGCGGATCGTTGGGCCCAGATCGGTCACTGCCACTGAAAGCAGGTGACATCGGAGGCGTGAAGTTCCGGTCATGCTTGTTACCGCGAGGCAGCACCGAGCTCGCAGATCGCAAGCTGAAACCGAACTTCTTACCCGGCTTAGGCGGTAAGGGAGGCGGCTCCTCGCTCCACGACCCAGTCCCCGTGCTGCCCGTTGTGTTCTGCCTCATCACCGCTGCCGGGGGTGCCGCACCACCGGTCGTGAAGGCTCGCTGCTCGTACTTCTGCCGTATGAACCGCTCGATCGCCGAGTCCACCTCATCGGCGTCTATGGGCAAGTCCGGGCGCACCCCCTTCGGATTCCACCGCTTGTTGCCCTCGACATTGCCAACCTTCTTCATGTTCTCCACCTGCTCCGAGCTCCAACTGTCCATACTCAGGCTCTTCACTTTCGAGACATGCGTACCTAGCTTGCGATGCAATCCGCCGCAGCGCATACAAAGGAAGACACCGAGGTTCCATGACGCCCAGCCCGGGTTCTTCGCGGCGCAGTCCGCGCAGCGGTCATTGCCCGGGACGGTCTTGAGGAGGTCTTGAAGCGTGCGCTCGTTGCGCGCTTGCTGTCGTTTGGAGATGGCGGACGTCATGGTCGTGCTGGCGTTTTCCCGGTGTGATGGGAAGGTTTGAGGAGGGACAAGGTGCTTGGTGGTGCTTCACCGTGCGGAAACGCGCCGCCGAGGCCGCCGTACGTGGGAAAGGATCGAGGGAGGAGGACTGCACAGTTTAACGATACAGAAGAGCAACAATATTTTCACACCACCGCCGATATTGATATGTGCTGAGTAACGATACGGATGTACGGGTTTGTTGTGTCTGAGGTGATCTCATCGGCCTGCCGGGAGGCGCAAGGGGCTCGGGAAGTGGAAGGAAAGGGCTCGTGCTCGGTGCATTGACAGCGCTGACGAGATGTGCCCCTCAGCCACAGGGTCCCGCGATCGACGACACATGAACGATGGGAGAGCCAGATTCCTCCTCTCCCCTTCATGCCCACACCACCGTGTCGGCAAATCCTACGCACCACTGACCCCGTAGCGACGCGCCGTCGTGAAGAGGAAGGCGGCGAGGCGCGGTAGCTCCGGGCTACCCTCAGACTACGCCCAGGCAATCAGGTCAACGCGGCACAGCGGAGAAGACGAACGACTCGATCTACTCGAACGCGGCAGTAGTTGTCTTCTTATGAGACACAACGCGGCGTTTAGGTCCTCGGCGGCAGTATCCTGGCATCTCATCCCAGCATTCCGCCTCGTAAGGCACACTGCCAAGCGAACTGTACCTGCCCAATATCCAGAGCTCGCACTCATCGCGTGCTCTTGGCATGGACGACGTTATCAAACCGCACGCTCGCTCGCATTGATTAAACGACTTGCGCGAAGGGAGTCCACAGAATACAAGTTTGCCGGATCAGACGATCGCTTGAGACGCTCTGGCAATGCGAGACCGTGGCAGTGTGTCATAAGACCGTTCTCTCGAGTTTTCAGCCGGGCAGAACACGCGCGAGTTCAAGTGAAGACGAATGATTCATCCGCGAGCGAGAGATGTCTCGGGACATGTCACCAAAGTTCACACTTCTGTCGAGCCCGGGGAAACACGGTTCCTTAATAACGCACAGGACACTCAATGGTAACATTGATTATGATTCCTATATCTTTTCGAGTCTCTTCCCATCTCTTTGTTGTTCGCAAGTACTCGATGGATCCTGTATACACGGTTAGCTAATCCTTCCTCTCGCTCGGCTTGCTGGACTACGAAGTGGAGACGATCCAACAAACCCAGTTGTCTCCTTCCAACCTTCTGGATCACGGTCGGGCTTCCATGACACTCGGCATTTACCTTCAGTGTCTCCACTTGGGAGTCAGCAGGCACAATAATCGACCTCCGGCCGGGTCACCGCCTCAGAAGTCGCGGCTCAGTTCACTCATACACTCCCTTAATGCGATGCAGGCTAGTGCGTGACGACCAAGCGACCTCGTCCGTCTTCAGCGACGCCACTACCGGACATCATCATGGTGGTGCTCTCCGCGCCTGGTTGTGAAGGTCTAGACTAGGCAACGAGGTGTTATCGGCTCAAGTGAAGTGCCGTTACGATTGTGCTTTATTCTACGACACCTCGCGGAAGAGTCAAATGCTGCGTCGCCGCCACTACGGTTCTGGTTCTTCAAGTAGCAACAAAGAACGAGAAAAGTTCCCGAAGTCATACAGTCGTCGACCGAACAAAACACTTCATCAGTATGCCCTGCACAGGATCACTCTCATTATCAGTCTCCGGCTCTTCCGACTGGGAGACCATCTCGTCCGACCTGAGCCAGATCCAACCTCAGCAGACCCCACAAGCAGGCCGCCCAGATCTGGTTCGCCTCAACAGTGCTCAGCGACGAATTTGGGCCCTCCTCCAGCAGGCGAGTTCGGATCACACACCTACTTCATCGCTAGCCAACCGATTCCAGTCCGTTGTCCAAGTGGCAAATGCCTGCTGTGTGACATGCCCAACGACGAGGCCGCAGACTCCGAAATCCGAATGCAGCTAAAGTGCGCTCACACCTTCCACGAGAACAGCATCCAGGCCAGGGTCTGCCGCGCGCACACATGGTGCCCATTCACGGCATGCTCGAGACCTCTCTGCTGGCTGGAGCCGCATGAGGAGGGACCCGTGTCGAAACAGGAGAGCCAAGTCACTGCCACTATCACTTCATCCGATACCAGGACGCAATCTTCGCAGCCGGACAGCGTTCTCGTACTCGCGAGCACTAGCCTTCGCTCATCGGGTGCCATGAGGGGATCGAATTTCACGAGGCTGAGGCTGCACCCAGTCGAGCAGCCTTTCCAGACCTGCCAGAGAGCATGGGAGAGCGATGGCGCATTCCGGGGCATTGAGCCGTACGAGAGCACATGATGCCGAGCGGCGACGTACACTCGTATGTGGGTAGAGAGAACGATGGTGATGGGAGAAGTGTTGATTGGCGAGGTGCTTTGCGGTGAAGCTGGTTGTGGAATCGGGCGAGAAGTCGATTGTTCATCCTAGTAGTCTGTGTTACTTGTGTCTATTAATTGCTTGACCACGTGTATGAGATAAAGTATCCTCGAAATGGTATCAGTGACTTTAATCGCTATATAGTCCGTACTATAACTCGACTCCACCTCCACGTCCTGCGTCTGCTGTGGCGTTGGCCCTTCAAGATTTGACATGACCATTGGACAGTCGAAACTTGCTCGGCACGAGGTAATACAACCCTTGATCGCGCGGTCGTAAGGCTATCTGTAGGCGGCAGCGATAATCTTTGGTCCTCATACGTGCTTTCCGAAGGCAGTAATTGTCCGACACATAGTTGTTATTGTCGTGCTCGCCATGAGGCAGTGCCAGGGTCTTTCACGGAAGCCCGAAATTATAGCGTCAATCAACCGAACCATCCCTTGCTATCCTTCTTCTTGGCCTCCTTCATCTCCTCCATCTGCGCCGTGTCAGTAGCGATTTTCATTAAGCAGCGAAACCAGCGTACCCATCTCTGCTTGCAGTCCTTGTACGACTGAAAGAAGTCGGTGCACAACGACCGGTCTCCGCCATTGCGTCTCAAGCACCGTAGGCTCTTGTCCGCCGCCTCCTGGCATGGGTCAAAGTACTCGCTCTGCCGCTTGCTGCGTGTTGATCAGCTTGTGATGCCGTCGGACAGGTTGAGGTGTGCCTTTTCGTACCTCAGGAAGCGATCTCCGCCCTTCTGCCATTCGGTCGGCTTCTCAGCACCCTCCGAACCTGACATCAGCTCCTCTTCGATTGGAGTACAGGTAGACTCGATGATAGGGAATCAACGCCACCCTTGGGGGTTGAAATAGCCTCTCACGTGCAATTGGCGCTAAGCGCGCGGCTATAAGGGCTCGGCAGTCGTTGCCGAGGTCTCCCTTCCGTCTGGTACTTCCTCTCTACATATCCTCAGCATGCAGTCTTCCGGAGCCTTTGTAAAAGACGCACGCCCGCGAGTGGATGCACACGCGACACACAGGATAACCTTCACCTTGGACAGGCCCATGCCGAGTCGCGGGCTTCCGCAGGGCCCTAAGATGGATCGTTGAGCTCTGCCGACTCACCTGACAGCAAAGGCAGGCTTGAGATGCTCGCCGCGAATACCTGGTGGTGATTACCAGCAGTCCGAGACAAAGCTGTCAACGATGGCACTTCGAGCTCTCCAAGGCTGGTATATGCTGATTAGACGCGCCCCCGGGGATCTGGCAAACTGCGAAACTTCCCAAAGCGGGCATCGAATCCACCACCACTGCTGCCAGGAATTATGCTCGACCTCACCCGCGACTTGGGCAGAAAATCGTGCATGCGGACGACTTCCGCAACCATGTTTGCGCCCACCAAAAAGTCTTCGCTCCCCGTAACCTCCTGGCCGGGGTCAGCCGTCTTTCGCATACGTCTTTGGCACACGTGTACACCATGGTACATGCGGACAACACTCGATCAACATATAGCTACACCGGTCAGTACCACGTGTCTCATCTGGAAGGAGTCATCGACTGTGCTGCGATATCGATGAGGGCGAAGGCTGTTGACGATGAATGTGGTTCCATGTCAAACATAGTCACCCGTCCCAGCACACACATGAGGAGCAAGCGCTCCCAGCTTTTATCCCCACCGCATCAACAGCCCGGTCTCAGTTCCATGTCTACTGGCAATCTGAGAAGACTGTATTTCAGATAGTGAGAGCGGACAAGCACCCAATGAGAAGATAACGTGAAGCTCAGGCTGATAAGCTAGACTGTACAGAGAAGACTCACCGATAGCGGTGCTGTCGACCTTCAGCTATGCCGACTAAGCCTCGCAAGCGACCAAATTACCAGCCGATCGAACAGGCATGCGGTACGTCCGAGAAAGCCTTCGTTGGCCCCGTGGTGACTAAGATTTCGGATTGTGTTCCTGATCACCCGGTATCGCAGGCGAATGGACATGACTGTCATCCTCGTTTCCGAGACCCAAGAATGGCATTGAGTCTCAGGAGGTGTTGCAGCAGTATTTGTTCTCACCCTTCGGGTGTCAGATCTGGAGAATGCTCTCTTCAACCTTGTTGCTCCTTTAGATTTCCTCTCGCAGCCAATTATACTCCTGATTCATTATTGTTGAGCTTGTGCATTCGAGCTTCACTTCGATGAGCACGAGCATTCACGAACTTCATTGAAGCCGATGGGTAGGCGTATCGTTCCTTCCTCGATCGGCAAAACGCGGCACTCAACGGAACGTCACCGAAACACTTGACATCTGCGGTCGTTCCTGCTCAACACAACAATTCGATCCACGACTCGCTTTTCGATACATCGACCATTCATTACACCCCTCGTCACAAGCTGGCTAGCAACCTCAATCCCGACCAGCACGCCGCTAACATTCAGCACCAAGCAAGCCGCGGTCATGCCCGCACCAGGCCTGCCCAAGGCGGTCTTCAAGCCCATCATCCAAAGCCAAGCCACCAAGCGCAAACTCGAGCATGTCGACTTCGATCCACTTGAGCACTTGGCGCTCGAGGAGCCGAAGTCCATCGTCATGATGAAAGACATCGGCTACAGCGAAGACACCGGCATCTCACCCGTCGCAGTCTCGCAGCCCTTCCGCCTCTTCACCACCGAGTGCATTCAGAAGTTTCGTGATGAGGTGCTGAGCGATGAGGTGCTGGAGAAGTGCTCGTACAAGAGTAACATCGCGGCTTTGCAAGTCAGGGGTTACGCACCGAAGTACGTACACACATTGCCACCCAGTCCTCGAGTCAGGCTTACTAATGGCTGAAACAGATACGCACCCTTCACCTACGACGCCTGGCACAACCCGCAAACCCTCTCAGTCATCTCTAAGATCGCCGGCGTGGACCTCATCCCCAACATGGACTTCGAGATCGGCCACATCAACATCTCCGTGAAGAGCGAAAAGCAGGCTCTCGACGAGCAGGCGGCCGTCGAGCGCGAGCGGAAGTCTTTCGCGAAGAATGAGGGCATCGCGGGATGTCCGTGGGAAGACGACAAGCCGGTCGTGGGCTGGCATCGCGATTCGTATCCGTTCGTGTGCGTGACGATGCTGAGCGATTGCACTAACATGGTGGGTGGTGAGACGGCATTTGAGATGGCGAATGGGGATGTGATGAAGGTCCGGGGTCCGCAGATGGTGAGTCGCCACTCCGTATTAGCCTTACGATCACAGACTCACTCGTGACAGGGCTGTGCCGTCGTGATGCAAGGCCGCTACATCACCCACCAAGCTCTCCGTGCCCTCGGAGCGCAAGAGCGCATCACCATGGTTACTTCTTTCCGGCCAAAATCCCCTTTCGTACGCGACGACAGCGTGCTATCCACCGTCCGCGGGATCTCGAACCTCTCGGACCTCTACTACGAGTTCGGGCGCTACCGGCTGGAGATGCTAGATGAGCGGATCCGGGCGCAGATCCAGCGATTACGCGAGGATTACGAGATGGGGAAGGAGACTGACACGAAAGCGCTGAAAGCGTTCCTCGGCGAGCAGGAGCAGTTTGTGCACCGGACTAACAGCGAGATGGTTCCGGTGGAGGAAGTGGTTGAGGGGCATCAGCCTGAGATGGGGCTGGAGAATGTGAAGCTGCCGCCGACTCCGCCGGAGGATGAGGAGCGGGTGGCGAAGCGGGCGAAGGCTGTATAGTAGGGTGTGTGCTTCCGGGGTGGCATCACTTGCGTTACCGGGATGAGCGGAGTTAGACTGCATCTCTACGATTATACGACGAGGATGAGATGGGGCACCTCAGCCGATCCTGGCGCAGGGCTGCGCTGGTCGGCGGTTGGGATGCTGGTGCATAGACCATACTCGTATTTCAAGAGAATATGGTCAAGGGGTCGTTGACGGATGTGCTTCGACAGGCCTGCCTAGATGCCTCCTCTTTGTGCCCGGTAGATGGTACATATCTGCCTCATCATGTTCAAACTAGCAGGAGCATGAACGACTGATGTCTAATGGTTCACTCCAACGTCAGACATGAGAAACGATCACTCAGTTGTAGACGAATGCAGAAGTCACGGAGGTGATTTGCACGTGCCTGGAGTGGCGAATTGACTCGAGCAGATGACGCAGCAATGTGAGGCACGTGCGTTCGTAAGAAATTCACGCACCGCGGAAGTGTGTGAGAGAAAAGATATATGCATATGTCACTCTTCAACAACTTCCCGGCCCAGACTCGAGCCAGATCAAAGCGCAGCCATTGAGAGAATTGTTGTCCACTCACAGCGACGTTCGGTGAGTCCGTCAGCCGTGCGTGCCTCCGTGATTCGCCTGGCTTCTGGCGGAAAGGGACACTGATCAAAACTTTGACAAAATACACGCTCCCCTTCCTTTCGAAACAAATCTCTCACCTACAACAACCAACATCCACTTCAGCACCTTACCTGACTCCTCACCTAGTGAAGCCAACCCGGCTACCAAGCAAACAACCGTATAAGCCTTCGGCCAGCTCGAAGGCTTCTTCCACACACCACGGCCTCGTCGGCCTACCCGCCCATCAGTCAAACTGCACCGGGACGCATCCACCGCTCGCACTTCAACAACATCCCACCTCCGCCTCGTGGCCTCACGACGCGAACTTGAGCGTGCCTTGTTCGCCCCCGACACCGCCACCCCTCAGTCCGACACACCTCAGCTGCCGCATAAGAGCTTCTCTGGAGTTCTTCCCTTGACCGGGGAAGACTCTGCGAGGTCTCGCCACCAAGGTCGACTGTCGTTGGGCTTTGGGCCCTTCAAGCCTCCCTAAGACCACCCAATCAGACCCCGGATATACATCATAAAGACCTGCAAAGGTAATGGCACCTAGCGCCGTCAGCACCATCATCACAGACGAATATGCAGCTGTAACCCACAATTACGGCGCAAAGCCAGCTGCTGCCTACGAGGGCAGTGCAGAGCATGTTCATGATGGAGAGAGGAACACCAAGGCCATGATTGGCGCGGCGCTGCAGAAGCACATCGAGGGCGTGGACCCGCACAACTGCGAGGCCGGAGAGGAGGACGCCTTCTTCGTGGCGGACATCGGCGAGGTGTATCGCCAGCACCTGCGCTGGAAGGATAATCTGCCTCGCGTCACGCCGCACTACGCCATCAAGTGTAACCCGGACCCGATGGTCCTGCGCTTACTGGCTGCGCTTGGCGCCGGATTCGACTGCGCGAGCAAGGCGGAGATTGAGCAAGTGCTGAAGACTGGCGTGGAGCCGTCCCGCATCATCTACGCGCAGCCATGCAAGACGAAGAGCTACTTGCGGTACACGGCGAAGCAGAACGTCAAGCAGATGACGTTCGACAACACGGACGAGCTGTACAAGGTCAAGGAGCTCTGCCCGGAGGCCGAACTCTACCTGCGTATCCTGACCGATGACTCGGCGAGCCTGTGCCGGCTCAGCCAGAAGTTTGGCGCAAGCATGGACAATACCAAGGAGCTCCTCACCCTGGCCAAGGAGCTGGGCCTGAACATCGCAGGCGTAGCCTTCCACGTCGGCTCCGGCGCTACGGACCCCAGCGCGTTCGTCCAGGCTGTTCGCGACGCTCGCACCGTCTTCGACCAAGCCACCGCCCTCGGCTTCACCCCCCACACCCTAGACGTCGGCGGCGGCTTCGTCTCCGAAACCTTCGAAGACACCGCCGCCGTCCTCTCCACCGCCCTGGACCAGTACATGCCCCGCAACATCCGCATCATCGCCGAGCCCGGCCGCTACTATACCAGCGCCGCCTTCACGCTCGCCTGCAACGTCATCGCGCGCCGCACGGTCGAGGACCGCGAGACGGGCGCGAAGAGCTATATGCTCTACCTCAATGACGGCGTCTACGGCAATTTCTCGAGCATCATGTTCGACCACCAGCACCCGATCCCGCAAGTCCTCCGCACGAGGCGCAGACTAGACGGCTTCGACTATAAGCACTACAGTCCCAGCAGCGAGTCGCTGATGGATTCCGGGTACAGCTCGGCCGAGGAAGGACTGTTGGACTCCTCCGCCACGGAGAAGCAGGTCGAGTACTCCATCTGGGGTCCTACTTGCGACGGCATCGATTGCATTGCCGAGAAGTGGTTGTCTGCTGAGACGGTCGACGTGGGGGACTGGCTGTACTTCGAGGACATGGGCGCTTATACTAAGTGCTCGGCTACGCGCTTCAATGGCTTCACGGACAAGCATGAGACGATTTACGTGAGCAGCGAGGCCGGTGCGAGCGCTTTGCTTGGGTTTTGAGGGTTGGCAGGGGGAGGGGGTGGTGGTGTATCGATTGGAGCAGACGATTGCTTTTTTTTGTGCACCAGAAGTGGCGTCAGACCGAAGAGAGAGAAGCTTGGGTCCTTACAACTTTCCTATAGCATTGATTGAAAGCCTGGCAGACGGCATAAAAGCATACATGGTGATAACAATGACTGTTCCGATACCTGGCACCTAAGCTGGGCTACAAAAGCCCCAATCCCTATAGCGTGCTGTCCACCCGATCGATGTAGCTCCCTCGTGATTGACCCTTTACCACAGCTATCGAGGTAGTCTTGTAACATCCACTGCCACAAACGAATGGTCCACTGCTGTGCCACTCATGTCTAGTCCTACCAAAGCATCATCATCAACCATACTGGCGCCTCACCCCGCCTCGACCACGAGCAGCGCGCAAACCTGCTTGACGACTGAGAAGAGCCCTCCGCAGCTGCTGGTGCGCAGTCTCCACCCGCTCACCGCGCCCGACGGTTCGACTACTACCACTGCTCGAGCCGGACCCGGTGGTAGCAGACGATCGAGCGTTCACATGTACACCGCCGTTGGCGCTGCTTCGGCTGCTGGAGGCGGACCCGCTGCGTGACTCCTCGATTTCGGAGCTTGGGACGGCTTGTTGGCTGCGGGAGCGATGGTTGATGCCTGCCAGCGTGTTGGAGAGTTGGAAAGGATGGGAGACCCGGGACGGTGCCGGCGCCGCATGACGAGCACGAGTGGGAGAGGGGTTACGACTCGGGAGGAAGAAGTTGCTGCGAGTGCCTGTTTGAGGTCGGCTCGGAACGGCGACGACGGGCGAGCGATGGACGGTTGGCGGGAATAGTGCGGCATTGAAGCGGTCACGACGCTGGATGTCCGTTTCGAGGCGGTGACGGTTGTTGCGTGTTGCTGGTGGCGGCACAGCTGTGGCAGCTAAAGCACTTATTAGCTCGGTCCGAGCAACGACAGAAGCGGAGCTATTGCGGACCAGATTCGTGACCGTCCTCCAAGTCTTCGTCATCGTCGCTGCTGGATTCGTCGACTTCTTCACCGTTGTGAGACTGCACGCTACTCGCTTCACTTGCGGCGTCGGATTGATCAAAGTGGAGGGAAGGCGCGGATTCCCCATCTTCTGAGCCCTCCTGGAGAGGCGAGAAGCCACCGTTCGCGAACTCGGGCTGTTGAGCGGTGTTCTCATCGTCCGAAGATTCCTCGTCGCTGGATATCGTGAGCGGGCGCTGTCTTGGCGCGGCACGGTTGCGCTTCGTACGGCCTATCGTGCCAAGCACAGGCGCCTCGTCGTCCGAGTCATCGAGCGAGATGGCGTCAGCTCGAGAATGGCCGGCATCTTCCTCATCGTCAGAGATCACCACATGGCCGCCCGGAGTACGCCTTCTCCGCGTGGGCGGAGCTTCCTGCACCTCCGTGTCGCTGGACCCGCCCATCTCGGCCTCATGCGCTTCGTCATCAATGAAGCCATCCATCTCTGAGTCATGCTCGTCGCTGCTGTCGGACTCTTCGTCATCGTCGCGGTCCGAGCTGATGTCCACCACCCGGTGGTGCCTGTGTCGATGAGCATTCCGCAAATGAGCAGGCGGAGGCTCGCCAAATGCTGCTTCGTACACTTCAGGGTCGAAATCGTCATCAGTCTCCGCCAACAGCCCGTTCTCGCCCCACAAGGCATCTTCGTCGTCTGTCTCGATGTTCAGGTGGACAGCGCCGTCGACCATGCCACGCCTTCCTGCCGCAAATCCATCTGCGTCGATTTCATCGAGTTCATGGTCCACCTCTTCTTGCGTATCGTTGCTCTCGTCGGAGAAGTCGCTAAGGTCGTCACCAACCACTTCGCCGCAGTGATCGCAGACCTGGCCCTCGCCCTCCCACTCCCAGTGACAATACGGACACCTCTCTATTGCGTCCCCGGGATCGTACACAGGCGCAACTTGGCGTAGCTTCGCGGGGTTGAAGGAGCCCTTGAACAGCCCGCCTCTCCGTGGATCGGTGTTTGCCTTGTCTTTCGCCAGCAGAGCAGCCTCGTCTTTCGCCATGCCGTCGTGTTCCTCCGCCGTCTCCCCATCCGGCAGCAGCTCCGTGCGGCTGATGAAGATGAGCACCAGCTCGCGAATAACATAGGATGGAGTGGGCTGCTGCGAGACGTCCGCGCGGCAGTCAGGGCACGTCTTCACCATGTTGTCGCCAATCCACTGATTCAGGCAGCTGTAGCAGTACGTGTGGCCGCAGGCGAGCGCGTACGGCTCGTACATGAATCGGTGGCAGATCTGACACGTGATCAGATTCCGCATGGCGTCGACGTCGGTATGGAGGCTCTTGAGCGCCGTCTCGTGGTGGCAGATGGCATCGTGGATGTGTGTCGAAGCTGCGGTGGAACTCTCACCGTGGGTGGTATTCGTGGAGGTGAGTGGCATGATAGCTGCCGCGCATGTGCCGGTGGGTGCTGGTGAGGCTTTGGCGCCGTCACGCGATATCTTCAGTCTCTTGCGAGCGTTGCCGTGGCCTTGGTAGTGCGGCAGGTCGCCACTCGTGCTTGCCATGGTGGGCGAAAAAGAAGTGTGTTGGTCAAGGTGGGCTCGATGCGCTGGTCACTGAGACGCGGTTTTGGCCGTTTCGCCGCGCTAGTGGTGATTGCGCCGCTTGCCGTTCCCGTGAACTAGTGCCTGAGGCTGACATATATGGCTTACAGCTCTTGACTCTCTACCTCAACAATCGAACAGTTTTCCATGCATGGTGCTCAGTATTGTGGCAGTGTGGTATGTACCTCCCAATTACTTGCTACCCCTCCGCCTCAACTTGACCTTATACGCCCTGTCCGGCTTCTGTATCGTGTATTCCATGGTCCCCAGTACCAACCGCGGATCCTCCAGCTCAACCTCATACCGCAGCAGTACCTGCGCCATCGTCTTCATCACGAACTGTGTCGCAACGCCCCGACCAATGCACTGCCGGCTCCCGTACCCAAAGCCCAGGAAGCAGTTCTTCATTCGCGTCAAATCGCCCAAGCCGCCACCTGACCATCTGTCTGGTTCAAAAGAATCCGGCTCAGGGTATACGCTGGCGTTACGCCCGATGGACGCTGCAGGCACACCGACGGCCACGTCGCCTGGAATGTACACCCCCGCGATCACAGCTCCTTGACGTGGCGTGTCCCGTGGCATTGCGTAACCAATGGGAGGATGCAAGCGGAGTACCTCGAGCTCGGTGTGCTCGAGCAGGCTCAGATGCTGTAGCCGTGTGTAAGGGACCGGATCTTTGCCACTGATGTTCTCTGGGAACATGTCCTCAAGCTGCTTGATGACTGACTGCTTGATTGCGGGATTCTTGCAGAGATAGTAAGTCATCCAGTTCATCGTTACGCTTCCCGTACTCGCACCGGCGACCCTGAGCGACGCTGTCAGCGGATTGGATGCCACTACTTCGAAAATTCACCAAACTCACATCAAAGAAGAAGTCTCCGCTCTCAACTCATCAAACCCCATTTTCACCCCAGTCTCCGGATCCTGCGCCTCAATAAACCTCTGCATAATATCCTGCCTCTTCTTCCCACTCGGTGCCACCTTCTCCCTCTTATCATCCCTAAACCGCCTCTCCAACGCCACCCTCGCATAATCCAGATACTCTAGCCGCGCCCGATACAGCATCTGCACGTACGGAATCGGCACCCAACTCAACACCTGCACACTCCTCTTCCCAAACGGCAACATCCCGATCATATTCGCGAATCGCTGGCTCAGCTCCACCAACTTCGAGTACCGCGCCGGTTGACCAGCTTCCAAGACCCCGAAATTGTCGCCTAGCGCTAGCTCGCCCATGAGGTCCATCGTGAAGAGCTCGAACCAGAAGTAGATGTCGAACGGCTCGCCCGTGGCCGCGAAGTCGTCTAGACGTCGGACGAGTTTGTTTAATGTCATGTCGACGTACGGTTCGAACGAAGCCAAGCTCTGTGCGCTGAAGCTGTGCGCTACGCTGCGGCGTTTCATGGCATGGCGTTTTTTAGACCGTGTGGAGAACAGCGACTCGCCTGTTGTCGAGAAGGCGTCGTACCAGCTCGACTTGCCGAACTCGTCGGCAGCTTTGCCGTGACCTGAGTTGTCGTTCTCGTCAGCCTTGATCAACAGTCGATGATAGTATAGCCCACCGTATATAGCCTTAACAGCCTCCGGATCATTGAACGAAACAGACGACGGTCCCGTCCGCACCGCCACGGCACCCGGGTACTGCTCGAATAGCTCAGTCACCCACGCCGCTCGCCGCGCTTGCTTGAGCGCGTTGGCCTCGGGTATACTGCTGATCCTCGTCAACCATGGTCCGGGTAGCTTGGCTAGAGGGGAGAAGAAGAGGCGATATATCGTCAAGTATAGGATATAGGCGATGGGTGTCAAGACAACAAGGGTGACCAGAGGTACCGTGCGACCCTGGAGAAGACCGTCGAGGATAGCCATCGTTTCGAGACTTGGATACTGAAGGGACTGGATGATACCGTCTGGACTCTTGGAAGTTACAGCAAGCAATGAGTACGGCGGCAGTTGTTGTGAAGTCAGATCCAACCCCGCTTGCGCTTCGGCGGCAACAGTCAGCCGCCTGGGCACAAACAGCTCACGTCGAAAGGGCGTAGATCTTCTGGACAGTCTGTTATACAGATATAAAAAAGCCGTATCGTATCATGACATGTAGGGCGTGCATCCAAAACAACAAGCCCAGACCAGCCCGATCTATAACCCGCTTTAGCCAAGTCTACCATACTCCTTGCAATCCTGCGCACTCCAAGAGTTCCTCTGCCGATCAAATTCAGCAGGCCGTAATATACACACCAATAGGCGCCGAAGGATCCGCGTTCTGGAAGTACTTGATATCCAGCCCGCCCGTGCTCTCGAACTCGTAAGACACGGTCTGGCCAGCCGCACACTCCTGGCTTGCTACAACATAGCTGCCACCCGCCTTCAGACTACCAATGGTACCAACTGTCGCATTGACCACCGCAGGAACAGTGGCGTAGGTCGTCTGCTGCGTTGCCGGGCTGGACAGCTCGTTGACGGACATCCCTCCCTGAGCATTGAACGTATACGCAGAAGTCTTTAGCGCCGCTTGCTCGGGGAAGAGGAAGACGAGCGAGCATGTCTTGCCGGAATAGTCTGCAGGCACGTCGAAGTTGAAGATCGAGCTGACGGTCGGGTTGATGACGCCGTTGTATTGGGTGCCGTACGCCGTGTTGGGCGTCTCGCTGTTGACCGGGATGATGAGATGCGGGTATTGGTGCTCTCCACTGAGCGAAGTTGCACAGCTTCCATTGCTCGCGGATGGACTTGGCGAGCTTCCGCCGGCAGACGGCGAGCTTACCGTGGCCAAGGTCGTCTGGCTGCTCGAAAGCACAGGAGACGCAGTGGTGGCAGCCGTGGTGGCCGCACTACTGCTTTGCGGTGCCGATCCGCTTGTCTGTGACAAGCTGACGCTTGCTGGTGAGGTCTCAGGGCGGGGAGTAGCTAACGTCACAGACTCGGTGTTGGGGCCAGCAGAGCTTGCGGGCGCAGTGGCAGAAGACACTGTGCTGGCTGCGCTGCTCGACGGGCTTGCTGCAGCCGATGACGATGGAGAGTTGCCGTTGCTGCAGGTCAGATTGTACAGCGGCGCACTGCTGAGGTCGGCACCAACAATGCCGAAAGACGGGTTTGGCGTAGTCGGCGCGGCGTCCTGCAACGTGTACCACCAGGTGTTGATCTTGCCGAGAAGCGAGCAAGCCACGTCTTGCCAATAGACTTCGGCGTTCGCGGTTGAAGCCACAGCCTGGTTCTCCTGAGGCCCGCTCACTGGCCATCCGGTCTCCGTGACCCACACATGCTTGCCCTGGGCTACGCCAACAGTCGCGTCATATGCATCGAAGAAAGTCGAGTTGGCGACGTCTATGCTGTTGGCGATGGTGTTTTGGAAGTAAGGGTATGCGTCCATGCCAAGCCAGTCGCAGGCAGTGATAACTGCGTCGTTGGAGCCATTGACCTGGAACTCAGGAGTAGAATGATCAGCCAATATCCGAACATCGATTTGTTTTCGGTTTGACGGAATGCATACCCATGCTGTCCACGTATCCACATGACCAATCGGCAGTCCGGAGGCGGACGTCTGAGCGATCGCTGACCTGATCTGACCGATGAAGTTCACAATGTCGGCGGGCTGAGCGCCACCATTGTAACCATTGGCGAGGATGCCGGTCGGGCTGTTCCGGTATAAGTCCTCGCTTCCAACCGAGATCGCGGCAATGAGCGAGGTGAACGACGTGCCGTACTGGCTGATGGCGCTGGTGAGAGCAGTGAGCTCGTTGGTGAAGTCTGCCTGTCCGGAAGACGCCCAGAGACCAAGCAGTAGCGTAGTCTGAGTGTCGATAGCAGCAGGGATAGCAGAGATCGGGGTATCAGTTGTACCACCCTGGATCATGGTGTACAGACGAGCCGATGTGAATTCCCCATTGGTGCCCGGCAAGCTCTTGGCCCGGTTGAACTCGGCTTCGAAGTCGGACTGCTGCTTTGCGGACCCGTCCGTGAAGGTAGAGCCAGAATTGAAGCCGATATACTGAGCACTCGCCGCGACCACGACGGCCGACGTGGCGAAAAGGGTAGGGAGGCGCATCTTGCGGATTTGTAAAGTCGACTCAGATCACTCTCAAGAATATGAGAAGAGGAGATCAGATCCAACGGACGTTTGAGGTGTTGCGATAGGAGCAGAGACGCAGGTATGTTTGAGGTTTTCCGTATGATATGAGATGGCAAACAAAAGGTTGAGATGACGCAGAAACATTGGAGTGTCAACCTAACTCAATGTATGGCTGACGTACCATGATGTCGCTTGCCTGTAGTGGCAGCCGCGCATGCTGTGCCTGCCGTTGCTGCCGAGAGGTTAGGGTGGGAGAGTGCGTACGACATATGTCAAGGTTTGCGAGCGAACCTCCAGAACAGTCCACTTCGGGACAGATACCTGGATGACCATTGGTCGACTGTTCCCAGCAGCAGGCTACACGCAGCTTCTCCAGTATTCGGACCCTCGATGGCATACGGAAGGCCTTCTCCCGCGGCAAGGCGGCATGGGCAAGCACAAAGCTTCGCGTTCCTGCAGCGGCGTTTAATGTACTGCGATGCGGCGTCCGCGGGCCTTGCGAAGCTCGCATTCAGATGAACGAATAGAGATGGGTAGTGCACTGTGTGAACATGTGCTGCGCCACTTGTCGAGTTGTTTGGGCATGTTGCTTCCGAACTCTGGTCGAGATGTAGTCGAGGCGGAGTGTGAAAACTTTACCGCGAAAGACTCCGATCGCTTACGCACAGCGGGAGTAACCGCAGAGCTTCTCCTCCTCTTCTCCAACACTTAACGGCCATATTGGCAACAGTCTGGTACACCGTCCTCCACGGCACTGCCGGCATCCATCCCTGCGGACGGAAGTGCAACGCTACCAGAGCATGGGTGATCACTAGGAAGGATTGCTTGATCCTCGCCGGCGCTCTACGGTCCATATTGGTCTGATCTGGTGGAAGTCAACCATGACCAACTATTACAGCATACTCGGCTTGCATCCAAAGCTACCATTCACTTCTCTCTCGCAACAAGAAGTCAAAAGTGCCTACCACCGAGCTCTACTGAAGCATCACCCGGACCGATTCGCGGGCAGTTCGCCACCTGCCTCGAGGTCGACCATAACGGTAGACGAGATCACGCAAGCCTACAAGACCCTGTCCGATCACCAGTCCCGAGCTGCATATGACCGTTTTCTTGCCCAGACTACTGCTGAGAAGCCACGGGAGCGAGTGCACCATACGGGTCTGGAGATTGTCGACTTGGACTCACTAGCCTTCGACGAGCAAGCCCATGTCTGGTCGCGATCATGCCGGTGTGGGGATCGCCAGGGTTTCGTTATTACAGATTCGGAGCTGGAGAAACACGTTGAAGATGGCGAGATTATGGTCGGCTGCAAAGGTTGCAGTCTTTGGCTAAGGGTACTCTTCGGAGTTGAGGATGGCACATGAAATATCGAAGCGCTTCGCCGACGCGACAAGCTCAAGAATTCGAAGACAATAGTGCAACGACTTTCCAGCCTTCAGGTCAACTTCACAGGATGACCAACCTTACAGACATCGCGGATTGCATAGCTACAGGGGATGTCAAGCAAAGCTTCAGCATTCCTTGAGTTTGCACATCGCATGCGGAAGAGCCTTGCTGAGGCCCCATGGCTGATCATGAGGACGGGCGAGGGTAGACAAGCGCTTCCACACTGCCCGAGCGTGGAGCTTCTTCCACGTCAGAAGGCACCAGTCATCTATCGCGTCAATCTATGAAAGTGCCCAATTCAAGCCCGCTGGCTTTGCCATTAATCTCGCCACGGCATTCCGCAACCCCAAAATTCGGGCAGCGACAGAGACCCTGAAGTCACAGCTGACCACAACGCCCATAGTTTGGAGCGACCGCCTCGACCGTACTCGGTCGGAACACCACGCTAACGGTGACTGATATGATATCCTCTGGCTTCGGGAACATCATCGTCAACACGCCTCAGTGTATAATACTAGCAGAACGCCAGTGAGCAGCAAGAACCGACGGTGTCATGAGACAGAGATGCAGTGCTATAGACACCACCGCCATTGATTGAACGGGTGAATCTGTACATCCAGTCAAGCATTGATGGCTCAGGCTCGTAGACTTCGTTTCACCCGCTGTATACAGTGCATCCTGCGCGTGAGCCTAATCGTGTCACATCTGAGCCCACTGCGTGACAGGCAGCCCGTGGACTCTGCAGCACCCATTTATTATACACGAGAAATACCACCCAAATGCCACAGGCGACTATGCAGCGCCTTCCGAGCTCTTTTAGTAGCCCGCGCCCTGTCCATTGACTGGCTGAGGCGCTACTGCGTAATACTGCTCTCCACCCTGGCGAAGCGCGCCCTCCTGCATGCCCGCACCCGCCAATCCATTCTCGAGCAACGTCGCGCTGGAAACGGTGCCCTCGCCGCCATCGATCATGCCTTCCCGCTTCACACGCTTTTGTACGCTGAGGGGGCCGTTGACCTCCTTGTCGAGCTCCATGACCTCTTTCATCGCGTCAGATGGCCCGCGCTCCTGCAGGTAGGAGAGGTAGTACGTCGTCAGATCCTTGATTGTGGCAGGCGGAAGGTTCGAGCGCTGGCGAACGGCATCGTAGACCGCTTTGACGAGCTGGTAATGCTGCTTTTGTTCCTTTGGATCCCGAGCGGGCTGGTTGACTTCGAAGAAAAACCACTTCAGCCAAAATTGGCGACAGTCCAGGTACTGGCTCTGATGGCTCGCGAAGATTGCCCTTGCTTCGTCGGACTTGCCGTTGATCTCGGACATCATGCGCGCCCACTCGGCGACAAGAGCGCCACGCACGTACGGCGAAAGATCAGCACTGTTGACGTACGCCCTGAGCGTCTGAATGGCGGCATCGACGCCACGTGACCGGCGGTGCAGGTTCGCCAGGTCCAGTATGACTTCGAGATGACCAGGAAGGACCATCAGGATTGCTTCCAGGATGTCGCCTGCTAAGTCTGGATGGCCAAGTGCTTCTTCGAACCTGGCATACCACAACCGTACTGCTGGTTTTGGGATGGGCACGAAGATGCAGCTCGCGCGTTGGTAGATGTTGCGGACCTCTTCGGTCTTCTTGCCGTCTTCTTGCGACAACATCCATCTAGCGTACCGAAGCCAGAACTCGTCGTAGTTGGCCGCTGTGACTAGACATCGCTCGTAAAGGAACTTGGTGCGCGCATAGTCACCTTCCGACTCCTCGAAGTCAAGGTAGTTCCTCCAGTTGCTGAGCTGCGTATCATCCAGCACAGTCACGTGATAGTATGGCCGCTTGATCTCCTGCTCATACGTCCATCGCTTTGTCGTCTCGGCTTGAGTCCGGTTGAATATCTCCATGTGGTACGCGTCGATTCGTGCCCGCAAATCGCCTTCAACGTCGGCGGGATTCTTCGCTTTCGTTCCCGGCTGTCTCTCAATCTCCGCCGTGAACCGCTCAATGACCTCCGCGGGCGCGAGCTCGGCGATGGGTCGTTTCGCTGCCAACAAGTGGTAGCGCTCGAAATAGCGGGCATACTGGTGCATGGGTATCTGGATGACGCGCTCGAGGATGCTGAAGACTCTATCGTCGGCGTTGAGGCGCTCCTCGAATTCGAGATACTTATCCCAGAACAGGTGGCCGAGAAAGTCGAGGCCGACGCTCTCGGCGCCGCGCTCGAAGAGTCTACAAGAACAGTGTCAGTAAGCTGGCACGAGTGCCGGGTATGCCAAGGGTGCAAATGCGGGTAGGGGTGGGCGCGAACATTGTGCATGAGCTCGCAAGCTCGATCACGGCGAATCACCGCATCCTTCGACGTGCGTGCAATGCCAAGAGTGCGTGCAAAGCCATAAATTGTGCTGTGGAACGACGCCAAGGTGGAAGTCTGGTAGATACGCGTGAGACTCTCATAGCGACCGACACGGGCTGGAGGTCTCACCAACAGCGCACCAAGCGCATTGCAGGCTGCTATCGCAGTGTCCGGACATGCTGTATTGAGGTTACGGGCAGGGTAGGAAGGGATGCCCAGCAAACTTACTCTCTGATCATATCCTGGTCGTGGTTCGTCTCGGTCTTGAAGTTGCAGTAGTTCTGCCAGAGGTCCACGGAGATGCCGATGCTTGCCACGCCGCGCTCGTATACCTGATGTTACCGTTAACATTGTAGTGCGGCTCGCTTTTTCCGTATCTGGGTGCCTACCAAATCCGCCGCTTCCGTGCCTGCGATTGCGAACTCGAAGTCTGCATACTTCTTCCAATAGCCGAAGAACAGTGGGAAGCGCGCGAGGAAGCGGTCGTAGACGTCGCGGGTGGATGCGATAGCTTGCGGACTCGAGTTGCGGTTGAGTCCACCTTCTTGCTGTTGCGCCGCTTGTACCAGCTTGTCCCAGTGTTCGAACTCTTCTGGGTCGGCAAGCTACACACGCTGTTAGTCATGCGCAGCGATTCCGGTATACCGTGCGAAACCCACCACTTGCGCGTTCAAGCTCTGCAGCTCGTTGTCGCTGGAGTGGGAGAAGTCTGCCATCGCGTTGAAGCGGCTGTATGCGATGTCAGCCTCCACCGCTGAGTAGATTGAGCCCCCACGCCGGTTATGTGGTGAGCTGTCGAGTGTTGTCGGTCGGAGTATGTGTAGCAAGGTTGAGTCGCATAATCGCAATGCAAACTTGAAAGTGAAGCTGAACTCGAGAGCTGTCGGGTGTTGGCGGAGCTTCGGCTCAAAGCGGTTAGTCCGACATGACCTCCGCGGCGGCCGCAAACGACTGCAATCTACCATCAACATACCTACGCCTTCCCTCCGCTTACCTTCCCAGCGACCACCCAGCGTCAAAGATCGCGGACAACCACGGTGAATGCCAGACAATCATATCGGTACTCTTTCGCCCTCGTCACGGTCTATGCTCCACTGGGGAACCTACATGTACTCTCTCCATGCTCCTTCAGCAGCCTTAGAGCTATTTCTTGAGGATACTCACAACTCCGGCAAGCGATCATAATCCGGAGAGTGATGTTGAGCTTGCCAGTAGACCGGGAGCATGGAATGTAGCCGGAATGTCGACTACGTCAAATATGGCGGAGGGGACCGGCAGAGACGTCTAGTTTGTGACTGTTTGTGAATGCACCGGATTCGCTGGTGAGCATGCACGTTGATCAATACCTTCAGTTTCTGTGTATACGGACTACGTTCAGGAGGAAGGTAGAAGACGTGTGAGAGTAAAGCAGGATGTATAGAAGAGATAGACACCCAACTCGCTGCACAGTAATGCACAAAACGATAACCAGGCTGCTAGACTGAGGCCACACAAGTCCACAAAACAGAGTTGACACAGGTCGGCAGTAACGACATATCCGCAAAGGGCATACATATAGCTGCAGTACTAGTACCGCACCTTCCTGCCGCCCTGATCTCCGCTACCCGCCCGGTCATCCACAACCACGCCCTGTGACCTCGCCCACAGAACCGCATCTCGACCCAAATTCGGGCAATTGATAACCGTGATGCGCTTCAGGTACGGCATTCCCACCAACTGCTTCAATTCAATGCCAGTGATCAATGTGTGGGACACGTCGACAGTCTCCAATGCCAACAGGCTCTCCGTGACCATCGTTATGTGGTGCTCAATCTCGCTTTGATGAGGCGTGACTAGATGCTTGAGTCGCTGCAATCTGGGTCGCTTGAGTATTGCTTTCAGCTCGTCCAGTCTGAGCGACCATGCAGGCAGCGTCAGAGTATGTATGCTTGAGCTTGATGCCTCCTCGTCCGCGTCGTCGGCGCCAAGAGCGGCATGCAGCAGGTCACTGACATCCGGTACATCCAGCAATAGCTCGGTGAGCCGGGGCAAGCGAACCTCGGTGACGGCTGGGTCCGTTATAATCTCGAATTGATGGTTGATGTCGAGCCTCAATACCTGAAGCGACGACGGCAGCTTCAGCCGGTTGCTGCCTGTCCATCTGACCCGCAGGTCAAGGCACTCAAGCTTGTCCAAGACGGTGAGGTCGAGTGGTACAGAGGTGTGATTTGCCTGGCCTAGGCTTTGACGGGCCGTGAAGGAGCGAAGATGTGGCATGAACGTAGCGACAGATTGGAAAAGATAGCCCAGGGCGTGGAATCTGCCTACGCAAAGACTCAGCGTCGTCAGCCGGCCAAATGGTCGCTTTCCGAGGTCGAGCGTCTTGTGGTCCGGCAAGTAGCACACAAGTGACTCCAGGGAGATGGGCAGTATTGCCAGCAACTGCTTCAGAGTGCCTTCCCCAATCTGGGTCCCCTTGTGGATCGTCAAGGCTTTCAGTCGTGACGACTGTCGTAGCAAGTCCACTAGATTCTGACTCTGTAGGCCAGTGTCAAGCAATGCCAACTCCTCCAGCGCACAGTGCCGTATGAGTCCCGCAAGGGTCTTGTCAAAGTCGTAAAGCCCGCCCAGTGTCGCTTTCGTCAGCTTGTGTCTGCCCACGTTGATTGCTCGGCTGATGAAGGCGGGCCGGACCTTGCGCCTGGCGTCGCTGAGATCTAGGTGCTGCCAAAAGCTAGGCACCGAGCGGATGAATGATTTCCATTGCTTGGATACCAGGCAAGCGTTGGTGCGCTGCTGAAAGGTGAGATACTCAAGGATCTGCTCGGCCAACTCCCGGGGCAGAACAGTGAGTGGGTCGACGCTTTTCGGGGGAGACAGTTGGCTCATCAACTCGCCGTGTGCGGTGCGAAGGAGCTGCAACTCTTAGCGGAAAGTCGATGCTGCGGTGTTCATAGTCACTCACCTCATATCCCTGCCCGGCATGCTTAACATTCTTCAGCCCATGCGAGTAGATCTCAAGAGCCACGCTCAACTTTTCCATCTTGACGAGTATCTTGCCAGCACGCAGATAGCCCGTCGGATCCTCCTTCTGCAATTGTATGGCTTTCTTGGCATCTTTCAGCGCCGCTGTCAGGTCGTTGAGCTTGTCATGGCAGGCTGCGCGGTTGTCCAGCAGCTGGACAGACGGCGCTCGACCTATGGCATTGTCGAAGAAGTCGAGAGCCTTTCTGTACTCTCTGCGCTTGTAGCAGGCTCTTCCTTCTCGTTGCAGGTGCTGCAGCACGTTGTTCATGGTCGTTTGGCTCGCCGGCGCTGGCGCAATCATACGTTAGAGTAGTCACCGCCAACGCTCGGTCTACTCAAGCCTAGGCTTAGAGCAGAGATCGATCTTGAGGTGCGACCACCAAGTACATTCAGAGTGGTCGCTTGAACAGTTAATGTTCCTGATGGTTCTGGCATGCGAGAGAGGTGGACGCGCCGGCACGCGTTCGGGAGATCATGGAGCGAAAGCCTTGGCGCGCTCTTTTTGTGAGGCGAGACGACGAACTAAACATCACGTCCACACTTGAACATATACATGTACATTACATCGGCGGTCATATCTTGACGCGAGCACACGGATAAAAATACTGGAGTGCTCGATGTAGTCGGAGGAGTACAGGGTACCTATGGTCTCGAGGCGATCTCCCGGTTTCTCCTACTTGATCCTCAGTTGTAGTACTTTACTTTGACACCCCCCAGAACAGCCTTCTCCTTCTGGCCTCCCGCCACGGCTTTGTCCAAATTGCCCTTCACACGCGCCCGCACCCAGTCACCCGCCTTGATGCTCCCAGCTTCATCTTCATCGCCTTTCAAGCCCAACCGTTCAAGCAGAGGGCTGTCGACAGTCTTCAGGCTCAAGTCCTGTGCAGGCCGGAGGAAATACAGCAGACCCAGACGATCTAGACCAGACTGATCCGGCGGCGGCGCCACGACCCGGTGGATGCTGCTTTTGAGGTAGCCGGCGGTCCAGAACTGGAGCACGTCTGCAATGTTCACCGTGATACTCCCGGGATGCGGCTTCACCCATTTCCAGCTTCCATCGGCAGTCAGGATCTGGAGCGCTGCGATCGGCTGACGGAACAGGAGCGTCAGGCTGCCAAAGTCGGTGTGTCCACGCGAATACAGGTTTTGATACCTCTCATTTTCTTCGGGAGTTCGCGCATGGTATATCATATACCTGAGGTGGCACTCACTAATGTCATCGTACCTGTGCCCCTTCGTGAGGTAGTCCTCCGGCAGCTCAAGGATGATGGCGATCAGGATCAGCAGCTTCTGGACCACGTCCTCGGCGATGTGCCGCTGGAAGCCCTCGATCTCTTGCCAATGCTCGTTGATCACCTCCGGCTGCGTGCGCTCCAACTCGGGGATGTACTTGAAGACGTTGTACATCTCGACATTGTCTCGCAGGCCGGGAAACAGCTCGGCCGAACCCAGTGGTCGATAGCCGTTGTAGTTGCCATGCTCCAGGTCGGCTCTGTACTTCAGCTTCTCCTCGGTCGGGAGGCTGAACAGCTCTTTGCCGATGGCGAACTGACGATCGACTTGTTCCTGCTCGAGGCCAAAGTTTGTGATGTAGAACTTCGGAATGTCAGCTCGTACCGCTTACTTTGTTCGGACGACGGCGAGCGAAACACGCCACGACATACGAAGCCGACTTTGTGCACAGCGTCCTTCAGCTGATGCGCGAGTGCCTGCTTCCCGCCAGGAGCGTCGAACTTGGAAAGATCAAGAGTGACCAAGTCTGCCCAATCGAGCTCATGCTTGCTTTCCGCTGCTTGCTCGTAGCGCGGAAGCTGCTTGGCAGGCACGCCGGTCACTGTCTGAGTGAATGTCGCCATGTCGAACGGAAGAGTATGCAATCAGACTCTGTCTAGCGAGAAAGGAAGTATAAGGTATTCATGGCAAGCACCATTATTCTGCAGTGCCTGAGATGAATACACTTCTCTCATAGCCGACATCCGACGTTACAGTGCCCCTCCTCATGCGATGAGACCATTGGTACAAGCATACATGTACATACAGCTTCGAGGTGCAAAATAAGCCGAAGATGGCGTGCTTCATCCTGTGGCAGTGCGGAGCTCATTACATTAAGTGGCTGCTACACGTGACCACGTTCAAGAAAGGCTATATGCGCTCAACGTAAACATACGATCAAAATCATTCATGGCTATGGTAAGATGATCTTGGCGGACGACACCCACGATCTTGCGTTCACGAAGCGTCCACGGCGCTCGGAGTATGAAACCTCGGTGGCGAACCACAACCGTAGTCAGGTTTTGCACTTGCAGTCGACGCAATGGTCGGCTTTTCCAATATAAAGCATGGTTGCTGCGTAGACACACGCGCGATGCGAAAGCAGACCGTCATGGTGCTTACCTCTGGAGATCGCAGCTCCACAATCACAGTCATCGGGCCAACCTTCCTGCGACCTCCTCAAACTGTGGAAGCTTCGCTTCAATTCAACTGTTCCATAGACACGCCATCAGGAAGACACACAATAGGCCTGTATCGTCTCGTCCACCCCCGCCATAGACAAAATGCATCCAGCCAGACTAGACCCAGGAACTCCAGAATCCGGGAAGAAAGATACCGTCTCCATCAGGGAAAAGGAATTATGCAACGAGACCTCCCGAACCGAGAATGATGGCGACGGCCGGCAAGATACGGACAGTACCGTGTCGCCAGCAGAAAGAGAGGCTCGATTGCAGAACGCATACAGTAAAGTCGACCTCAGGCTGGTCCTCTGGTACGGCATCCTGTTCCTGATGGTGAAGGCTTCCTCCAAGAGTACGTGAGGCGCCGTCGAACTGGTCTCATGGAGAAGTCGGCTGATATAGTGGCGTAACAGATATAACAAACGCCGCCATCATCAACCTCGAACAAGGCACCGGCATCAAGCGCCAACTCGGCAATCTCACGAGCCAGCAGTGGGCCTGGATCCTGAGCGCCTTCTCCTACCCTTATCTGGTCTTCGATCCCTTGTCGACAATCTTGATGAAGCGATTCACGCCGAGGAAGTGGATGTCGCGGATCCTGCTCTCTTGGGTCAGTCGGAGATCAATATGGCTAGATACCCGAGCGTCATGCGCTGACTGTTATGTGTGAGAGCAGGGAGTGATTTCGATGTGCCAGGGTGCCACGCAGTCGTATGCAGGACTGTTGACGTGCCGAGTGCTGCTCGGGCTTGCAGAGGCGTAAGCATGTAACGATTGAGAGCTGTGTAGAACACCTGCTGACCGTGCCATCCACCATTCTAGGGGTTTCTGGCCGGCCGTACTGTTTCATCTCTCATTCTGGTACCCCGCCGACAGGATGTCGCTGCGGATCGCCATGTTGTACACCGCCGGGCAGCTGGCGGGTATCCTCTCCGGTCTCCTCGCCTTCGCCATCTCGTACATGAACGGCGTTGGTGGCCTTGCCGGCTGGAGATGGCTGTTCCTGCTCGAGGGATTGCCAGTCCTGCTAGCTGGCTTCGTCACAAGCTTGACGCTGCCCAACTATCCGGACAACGCATCTTTTCTTCCCGAAGAGGATCGACGACTTTTGCTAAGCGAACTGCCTGCGACACAACCCTCCGCGAAAGCGAAGACTTGGGACTGGAAAGAAGTCAAGGGCCTCGGCCACGACCCGATCTTCTACCTCGTAAGTCCGCCTCTCTCAGCACGCCGCGAGTTCACATGTTCCTGGAGCAATTTTGGTTGACGATCCGCAGATCCTCCTTATCTGGATCGGACATGCCATCGGCGGTTACAGCGTCGCCCTGGTGCTCCCATCCGTCTTCTATGCGCTCAGACTGGAGAGCACCAACATCACCCAATTACTCACTCTGCCTCCCTACGCCATCGGCATCATCGTCGTCCTGATCATAGCGACCCGAATCCGGAAGAATCGAGTCAGCCCATGGAAGTGGGCGGTCATTCTGGAGATCCTCAACTGCGGCTGCTATGTTGCTTTGATGGCGGTGCGTAACCCGGTGGCGAAATACGTTCTCGTATGCTTCGCTCTCGTGTGCACTGGAGGCGTTATGCCGATCTTGTATCCGGAGTTGATCCGTTCTGCTCGGGGTACCACAGCAACAGGCAAGCATACCCATCAGCACAATCTTGATGTTCGTCTGAGCCTTGCTAATCTGTCATCCGCCGGTGTTAGGGTAAGCGAGAAAATATGGTATGTTCACCCGTGTTACAATTACTGACCTTGTTGATCAGACTGGCCATCGGCATCACGGCGACCTTCGCCCACTTGGCAGGCATTGTGGGCCCCCATGTCTACCAGTCACGCTTCGGTCCAGACTACCGTATCAGCTTTGCAGTGTCGCTCGGTCTCCTCGCCGTGACTATAGCGGCCATGATCGCAAGCTGGACGCTAATCCGGCGCAGAGACGCAAGGACGGCGTCAGAAGCTGAGACGCAGCACCCGTAAGAGCTAGCGTATCTCGGGAGGAGAGGAGGCAGTGTTTGCGGGCCGCGGAGGTAGCTCTGACTTGCGCATGCTGCTTGAGCGAGCCCAGCCGAAGTGGCGCACGCCTTGTAAGCGGACGAGTGTATACACTCCTCCGAAGACAACGATCTCGGCCGCAGTCCACAGAGCGGTACCCAGACCGATCTTGCTGGCGTAAGCATCTAGTTGAGCGACAGTGTAACGCGACGGGCTCAAAGAGTGAGGACGAACAGGTACACTGCTCCTGAATGGCGCATACAACCACGGCGCGATGGCCGCCGCTTGCAATGTCTTTGGTAACGGCGAGGCGATGTAAGAGACTGCCACTGCTCTGAGGAGGATGTTGTCGAGCGGCAATGTAACCAGCCTGAAAACCAACTCCTCAATACTTGACGCCACGTACTCGGTGGGAATGTATGCCAGGGTAGTTGACCGATGCGTAGTAGCGATCTGCGGCCCGTTCGCGCCGCTACTGAATGTAACAAAGTTCTCATATCCGAGTTCGGGCGTGCTCCTCTGCAAACGCACCAGCTCCCAACCGCACCAACGAAGCAAGATGGCGCGGACGTAGTATGTCTGATACAGAAGCCATGCCAGTGGTTGGCGGGGCAGGGCCTGCCTGTCCACAAGGAGGTCTGTATCATTGGCGCCAGTGTATTGAACCTCCGTGGCTTTGCTGGCTATCGGCAGATCGAGATTGGAACGGAAGTCCACAGCAAGTATGTAGAATAGCAGCAGGGCGGCAGGCGAGCTCAGGACACCCACGAAGCGCAGATTGACGAGTGGCTCCCAACCGAATGCATGGAAGGAAGACGGATGCCAGGGCAGCAGACTGCGAGCCGGAGGCAGGAGTGGGAAGGCTGGCGCGAGACCGAGTTGCTGTGCCATCGACCAATAGTGCACAGGTAGCAGCAGGACGTCCACACACCGCAGCACCGCGACCTCCCAGCACTGCAGCACGAGACCGAGTCGGCGCAGCGTTTTCCTGCGCCAGCCCTGCCGCAACATGGCCCCTCTTATCGGGTGCGCGATTACATCCACAGCCAGGTCGGAGGCTGCCCGCACAACAGCGTGTAGCGTGCTCGCTGCACCGCCAGCGAGCAGAGCACAGTATGCACCTTGAAGGCCGCCCGCAAGCGCCGGGGTCCAGAATGTGCGTAAGCAGTACGCGAACGGCTGTCCAGCGTCGTAGAGGCCAATCTGATATCGCATGATAAAGCTATCGATACTCCAAGGCAGAACCGGCGGGACCAAGGTGAGCACAATTTCGAGGATGGATCCAGCCTCATCCTCGCTAGCCAGCAATGCCTGACGCTCGTCTTTTGCGCGTCGCAAGTCGACTTCACTTTCTCGTTGCGAGTGCTCCCTTGATTCGACCACACCCACGAGTGCGAGGACGCTGTTCTGCGCTCGGCGCATCTCTGCATTGCGTGCCTCTGTTGCTGGGTTGACAGGTCGACCCTTCGAGTCGTATTGTTGGATGTAGCCGCCATCGGCATGATCGTCAGGGTTCGGCGCTTCGTGGCCATTCTGGGCGATCTCGACGGTGGTATGCTGTTCTTCGATGGCCTCCTGGAACGCTGAGCGGCCCAGCCCGAGGCGTGTGAGGTATTGCTGCCTACCCATCGGGCTTTGGCTTTTGCTTTTAGCAGGTACGCCAGAAGAACAGTCCGACCATAGCAGATACCGCTGTGGTCAACAGATCACTTCTACGCGGTATCGTGCGTGGTGTTTCGTGGTGTCTGCGGGTTTGCGGGTTTGTTTCGTGGCGCCACCATTGCCATTCAGGGTCAATTCCACGCTTTCGTACGCCGTAGTCATACGATCCCCCGTGAAGTGTGTTGTGACATACACAAGTTACGGGAGGCAATTAGAAGCGCAAAGGCTTGCGCGAACACAACAATGCGGACAAGTACGAGACGGAAGGCCTTGGGGAAGCTTGCCGCACTCTCGGCGCAGACGGCGGCATCGCAGGATGGAGAGGAGGACATCGCGAGACTGTGCGAGTTGCAGCAGCCTAATACCATACCGGGCGTCAATGGATCGACGAGTGGACAGGATAAGAGGCTGGGGACGGCGGCGGTGCCCATGAGCGCGAGGGAGCTGGACGTACTCGTTGCGCTTTGCAGAGCAGCGCCTCTCTTACACACAACGAAGGATGCGGCAAGCTTGCTGGCCCAGCTCTCGCCGTACGTGCCAGAAGCACACAGACAGACGCTCAAGCCATCTCCACTACACCAGCACCTGCCGCCGTGGGAGACATTGGCGTTCGACGTGACGGCGGCGGTCTTGGCCCTTGGGCTACAACACCCATCGCTCAGGCAGCAAGCTCTGGCATGCATCGACCGCACGGTGGAAGAGCTCGCGGACAGCGCGGAGAACGCAAGATGGCTGCAGTTACAGACTGACGGCGTCACGGATCCAGATGTGGCCGAGCAGGCACTGCCAGCAATCCAGCTCAGCGCTTCCCTACTAGGATTCTTGGGAGCCATCTCACAGTACGTGCAGGTCTGGACCATCGAGGAACGCGTCTCCCTCACTAAGCGACTCCGCCACCTCTTATCAGAAAGGTTCATGGTTTCCCTGGAGGGTGCGCTTTCAGCCGTCCGCAATGCGCGCGCCACCACCCGAACGATCAAAGAATGGAAGCGGTGGGTGCGACATTACGCCGCAAATGCACGACCGCTGGGCGCGATGTTGATCGAACACGCTTTCATGACCTTCGTTGAGCGCAGTGTTTTACTGCTCGTCTCGGACTCGACAATGGACGCTCACGACCTGCTGGACTCGCTGCTCCAGCGCACGCCGCTGACGACCGGCCACGCCGCGTCAGACACATCAGACGTCATCGGGTTCATGGCCGAGGTGATAACGGATGAGATGAGCTTGCTTGAGGCGGACGCGGACTACTTGCAGGTCAGTTCCGCATGGCAGCAGCGCCTAGCTTTGGATGTGAAAGCCATCAGTCTCCGAAGCTTTCTGTGCTGCTCGCTTGTCGACGAAGCGGTCGCCGACGACGAGCTGCTCCTCGCCTGGCTCGAGACCACAACTGCAGATCAGGTGCAGATGGCAGATGAAGGCCTCGCGCATACTGTACTTAAGTGCATGGCCGTCCTCGCCAAAACGTCGCCAGCCACGGCTTCAGGTCTGACTCGCTCCCTACCGCGGTTGATTGTGCAAGGAAAGATGACTCCGGACAGTGCTGGCCTAGCTGGCGAATGTCTGGCGCGCATTCTCGCAGGAATGTCGCAGGACATCGTGATCAGCACCCTCTACAGCCTCGGCAACGTTCTCAGTGCAAGCGCCGGCGCGGATAGGGGCAGCGGCCTCTCGCCCTTCCTGGATGGCGACGTGGGCGCCAACGGCACTCAAGGGCAAGGGCCCTACGGTTCCCAACAACCACTCGGGAGCGCCATTTCGCTCGTCATCAGCGACGAAGAGGAGAGTGCGAATGTTTGCGGTGGCGTGGTTCAGGCGATCGTGTCGATTGCGACAGCCTGCAACGACGCTCAGCTCACAGCGCTGGTCATTTCTATGCTCGTCCAGAAGATTGGTCGTATCAACCAAGCTGTCGACGCGAGAATTATCACAGACATGGCCGCTCTGGGCCTATGCGGCGGTGCTAATGAGCTGCGGGCGCTTCTCCGGCTGTATACCCGGATGGCAAGTGAGGCGACTGTGAAGCACGACAACCTGATCACTTGTGCGGTCACGGACGCTCGCGTGCGGCTAGCGAGTCGCATACCTAAGGGCTCGAAACTGTATGAGGTGTACCTGACCCACCTCCTCAGTCTGTGCGTCGGCAGCGGAGATACTGCGGGCGAGCGTACGGTGGATGTGGCGTTGACTTCCAAGACTATTGCGCAGCTCTTCAGACCCATGGCTGTGCTTGTCTCATCCAGCGTAGACAACCAACTGGATCTTGAGAACGCGGATGAGCTTTCGACCCTGAGCCGCAACTCCTGGTTCAACATCGCCGTTCACGGCTTTACGCTGACTTCTTCGGCCGGCAAGGAGCATGCTCGGGAGCTCCAGATTCTGGCACAGTACAGTCTGCCATTGGTCGATGAAGAGCGTGTCGACATGCCGGAAAGCGCCATCGATCTGAATACCGTGCTGCGCCGGGGCGCAAACGCTCAGCATACGGTGGAGCAGAAGACGACCTTGACAAGCGCGTTGCCCCAATCCGAAGCAGACATACGAGGGCTATCCTATCCCGAGTGTGTTTTCCTCAATGCAGCGCTTCTCGTCTCTAACATGCGCGCTCGCTCCGGAGACTGCACTTCGGCGCTGCCATACTTCATGGAGAGCAAGGTCAAAACGACTGCCATGGGCAACTGCATGCTTGCTATCGCCTTGGGTAACGTGGATACCTACCTACAAAGGGTGCTGGCTGGTCAGCATCAGCAATTCGCCGCGCCACAAGTGGCGCTACAGCTTGCGACATTCTTCGAGGGATGCTGTCACCGTATCTCGAAAGTGCAGCATGCGGCCGTCTCCTCGGCAGATCGCATCATCACCCAGATACCGTCAGCGCTGTGCCAGAAATCGTCCCTGTTTGCACTACTCGAGCTGCTGACGTTGATGTGGAAGAGCTGCCTTGACGCTGAGACCGATGAGTACGACTGGAAATCCACTTACGTGTCGGAAAAGGGTAATGTTACTGTCCAGCTTTCGGACGACATTTACTATCGACAGACGACGCTTGCCAACTTTCACCAGCGGTGCAAACTCTGGGTCTCGAAAGCTATCGACGCCGCGCCGCTAGACGTAAAGGGACTGCTACAAGCGTACCTCGAAGACTATGAAGACGACGGCACTTACGGACACATTGCGCTTGGCAGGTCCTTTGCGGTCGAGATGGGCTCTTTGGTCCCAAGCACGGATCAGCGACTAGCCAGTTTGGAACGCCAGAAGAGTTCCGGCATCAACACGGCGTCCGACTTCATTGCGCAGTACACGACACGGCAAGAATGTCGTCGACTTGGTGGCAAGGTCGCACCCGATGAGGAGTGGGCGCTGGTCGAGCATGATGGATCCACTCGGCTTGCAGCTATCGAGTCGGCGCTGAGTGCGACGGACGCGGAAGCCTTCGGGTTGCACCAACTAGCTCAGAGGTTGAAGAACCACGAGATAGTACCGTTTGCTGTGGTGCGGGACGCTCTCCGCGACGCAGCCGGCATGCTCAGCAAATCCGCAAGCGATGCCACTGCGCTGGTTCCGGGCCTCGTTGGTATCCCTTTCCTCATCTTCACGAAACAGTCAATCAACCTCGGAGTCTCTCTATGGCTCGGCGTGGTCAAAGAGAACCCAGCAATGGAGACCCGCATACTGGTCGAGATCGCAGCCGGCTGGGAGAGCACCGTGCGTCTGAGGCGAGGATTCTTCTACGCGGCGTTCCAGCATCAGGATCCCTTTTACGTCAAGGAAGAATTCGCTCCGTCGAAGTGGCCGGCCATCAGCAAGCGGCAGCAACTCGCACACAACCTCATCGCTCCGCATCTCCGCTTGACGCAGTGGCTGTCAAGTCACTTCAGTGCTTCTCACCTCACGTCACCATCCGTTGAACGAGTGTACGCCCGCCTCATGCGCACGACTCTGTTCGCGATGAAGCACGCTGTCAGTCAGCCGCTGGCTCGCGAAGTTCACTTCCACATCATCCTGTTGGCGCTGAAGGTCCTGCTGTACTCCACGAGGCTGGATGCTGTAACGCAGTGGCATCTCAAGGACGCGATCATCTCCGCGGGCCTGGCTTGGTTCGCGAGGGCACCCAGGTGGTCTTTCGGAAGCAACAGGCTGCAGCTGAAGGCCGAGATGAAGGTGCTGGAAGATGTACTGAGCCTATTACAGGGTGCCACTGACGTTGGGGGCACGAAGATTTTGGCCTCTCTGCAATCTAAGCAGGACCTGCTCGTCCAGCTCCTTCACCACGAGATCGGCCGCCTGATAGTCTGGATCTTTCCTCTTACGTCTGACAGCAGGGCCGCTGGGAAAGAGGCTAGCATCATCCCATTAGTCGGCACGGCCTGGCAAGAAGACCCTCGTATCGCCATCCAGCTAGCCACGCGCTTCTCAAACTCAGATCGGATGCAGAAGGACGTTCGCTGGTACCTGTTGCGAGAACCGGAGAAGGCAGTGGACGACCCTGCTGCCCTCGGCGTGCTCCTTGGGTCCTCGCTACCAGTGGATGTCAAGATGCAGCTCAAGTATCTGCTGTACTGGGCACCGATCAACCCGATGGCGGCGGTCACGTACTTCATGCCCAACTACGGCAACCATGCTTTCATCATCCAGTACGCCATGCGCGCGTTGGAGAGCCACGCCGTGGACGTGACTTTCTTCTACGTTCCGCAGATCGTGCAGACGCTCCGCTACGATGCCCTGGGCTACGTGGAGAGATACATCGTCGAGACTGGCAAGTTCTCGCAGCTGTTCGCTCATCAGATCATATGGAACATGAAGGCGAATGCGTTCAAGGATGAGGACTCGCAGGTGCCTGACCCCGTGAAGCCGGTATTGGACAATGTCATGGGCTCGCTCATTTCCAGCTTCGCGAAAGACGACAAGGTCTTCTATGAGCGAGAGTTCGACTTCTTCGGTAAAGTCACCGGCATCTCGGGCACACTGAAGCCGTTCATCAAGCGGCCGAAGCCGGAAAAGAAGCAGAAGATCGAGGAGGAGCTCCGGAAGATTCAGCTTGACGTGGGAGTGTACCTGCCAAGTAACCCGGACGGTGTGGTGATCGGTATCGATCGCAAATCGGGCAAGCCGCTACAGAGTCATGCCAAAGCACCCTTCATGGCGACCTTCCGTATCCGCAAGGATGAAGGCGAGGCCGAGCCCGCGGAGAATCAGGCCCGTTCAAATGGTGTGGTGGCGAAACCCCGGACCTATGAGGTCTGGCAATCCGCTATCTTCAAGGTTGGGGACGACTGTCGTCAGGATGTTCTGGCTTTGCAGCTCATCGCATGTTTCCGAGGCATTTTCAACAGCGTAGGACTGGACGCGTACGTCTTTCCGTACCGTGTCACGGCGACGGCACCCGGCTGCGGTGTCATCGACGTTCTTCCGAATTCCGTCTCCCGCGACATGCTCGGCCGTGAGGCTGTCAACGGCCTGTACGAGTACTTCGTCTCGAAGTATGGCTCAGAGGACTCTATCCGATTCCAAGAGGCTCGTAGCAATTTCGTCAAGAGCATGGCCGCCTACTCCATCATCTCTTACCTCCTGCAATTCAAAGACCGGCACAACGGCAACATCATGGTGGACGACGCAGGCCACATCCTCCACATCGACTTCGGCTTCTGCTTCGACATCGCACCCGGAGGCGTCAAGTTCGAGCGCGCCCCCTTCAAGCTGAGTCCCGAGATGGTGGCCGTCATGGGGGGCACGCAATCGCAGTCCTACCGCGCCTTCGAGGAACTCTGCGTGAAAGCTTTCCTCGCCTCACGGCAGTACGTCGAGCAGCTGGCCCATGTCATCTTGACCATGCTCGACTCAGGCTTGCCTTGCTTCAAGCCCACCACGCTCCAGCATTTCAAGGAGCGCTTTGTGCTGGAGAAGTCGGACCGGGAGGCGGCGGAGTATGTGAGGAAACTGGTGCACTGGAGCGAGCGGAGCTATTCGACCGGCGTGTACGATTACTTTCAGCTTCTGACGAACGGGATACCATATTAGGGAGGTAGATACTGCGACCGATGTCGGTTCGCGATTACATTCGGATATACCATGCCGCACAATGTATTCAGAAATGGCGACTTCGTTGTGTCTGGCCCCCATGGTCCGTGCCACCTGCATCCGCGAACGACACCTGGTGAATTTCTTGGATTGAAAGCTTTTTCTTCTTGAGACTTGATCGTTCTGCCTCATATTTTCAGCTTACCTTCGGTGTCGTTTTCACCTCATCTGCTCCACGGCCTCCACAAGTTGTTCATGCGGTATACCAAGCGTCATGATGGCGCTTCAGGGAGCCCAGGGATCAGGGAAAGAACGTTCCTCATGGTCCGCATGTTGCAAGATTTGTACATACTCGTCGCTTCTTATCATACCGTCTGCCCGCTTCAGCCTGATTGTGTTCGCCTGGCCGAGATCGTATGACACGACGTTTACCTTCCCTACGCCCCCGCTTAACTCGGAGTCGGACTGCAGTCCGCGGCGCAGACCAAGATTTGTCGATAGTCATCATGCAAGGCCTGCATCGTGGACCAGGCCATCTGGTCTTGCCGTGATCATCCCAGCGGTGGCCATCGACAAAGCTGACGGCGGGAGCGCGAAACCTGTCGTCTCACCACTTCGTCGCCTGTCATGGTTCCCAAGGGTGATGGTTCGCTGTGGGTGTCGGACGCCGAGATGATCTGACTCCTTAAGGTACCCTTGCTGGTCACTGGAGGTGGTCGAGCCCAAGCCCCAGCTGAGTCAGGGGGCCGGTCGCAGGAGGTGTCACAATGAATGAAGCCGTGCTGTTGGATCACAGCGGCGCGCGCAGAAGAAGAACCGAAACTCTATTTGTGCACGGGAGGCCCCAACGCCCCGTGCGTCATGCGAGCGGCCGTCACAACTCAGACTGCTGCAACGAGCGAGTTATGGCCGAGGAGATAAGTCGTTTTTCTTGTTACAGTCCTCCGTACAGCTGCAATCGATGTATTTCCCGCATCAAGTGGCGTGCGGAGCTCCGGCACTTCTGATTGGTCCACCACCTCTGCCTTGCCAAAACCAGCATCTTCCGAGTCGCCACTCTTGTTGACTGCCGCGTGCTCGAGAGCCTCATCGACGCACATCTACGACTTTGCGCTTCCATCGCCGACTAACACCCGCGCTCGGATCAGTCGGCATGCATGATCCATGTAACCTTCCCATGTTGCGTCCAGGTTGCCGTCTTATTACAGGGCCCGTTCGGTTACGATCGCAGATAGTTCACCTTGGTCCTGAGGTTCCTCGGCAGGAGACGCGCATTATTACAGTGTCGTCTCTTACCGATGGTATGTATCCACATGGTCTAGATCCGCAAGGACGATTATAAGCTAAGGCCAAGTCTTGACCTGTACATTACGCCTGGTCTTTCGCGACTTCACCAATCGACTTATCGCGGTATGCTCTAAAACTACCTGGTACCTGACGACAACCGCTTCGCCTTTTCACACAGCTTTCGATTCTGCCACAAGCGGTCATGGGCGAGGCATTTGATCCCGAGCGTGCAACCGGGCGGTTTAATAGTGGCAACGACACAGAACATCAGTATGCTCGTGGGGAAGCGTGGGTGATGCGTGATACGCAAGGCGTTCATGGCTGACAAAGTGCAGACCGTTCCACTCGCAATTCGACTACGTGATGCACCCCCAACAGACAGGCCTTTGTGGCCCGGTGCAGTATGGAGCACCTTTCGACATGTCGGCAATGGGCAAGGCCTTGCCACCACGGCCTCAGTATGGCGAAGGCCAGAACGTCCAGCGGCACCAGTATGGTGAGAGTCCGAACGTCCTGTCGCCAGCCTCGGTGTACCAGATGCAGCATGCCGCGCAATATGCCGGTCAGAGGGGACAGCCGCCTTTCCCTCAGCAGTACCATCCCGGGCATACGCAAATGCCGGTGATGCAACGCGGGCCGTCGATGGGAGTCCTGCCTCCTCCATACCATTCTCCAGTCGACATGTATGGCTACGCCTTGAGTGTGCCCCAGCACTCTCCGATTGGCACGAGATTCAGTCCCCCCGCCTTCCCCATGGGTGGAGCGGTGGGACCTGCATTCGGTATGTGCACGCCGCACTGCCCCAAAAAGCAATTGCCACTAACACCGAGAAAGGCCAATTCGACCGCCGCAGTTCCGAGCATGCTCCGGTGCCTGCTTTCCCGCGAGGGCCGCCTCGCAAGCCACGTCAATCCGGCCATGCTCTTTGGGTTGGCAACTTGCCTCCAGCGACGACAGTCACCGACTTGAAAGACTACTTCTCCCGAGACGCCACCAAGGAGATTGACAGTATCTTTCTAATATCGAAGAGCAACTGCGCATTTGTCAACTACCGCTCCGAGCCCGCCTGCACTGCCGCTATGAGCAGGTTCCACGATGCGCGCTTCAACGGCGTTCGCCTTGTCTGTCGCTTACGCAGAGGCTCTACGACGAGTCGTGAGGCTGGCACGATTGCAGACACGGTTGCTGCATCACCAAGTTTGAACTCTGGGGCGGATCTTCCCGATGGCTTACCTGATGGCGTCTCCAATGTGGCAAGTCGACATGACGAGGAGAGTCCGGTGATCGTGGGACAAGGTCGGAGCTCGTCCCCACCAACCCTGCCGGAGGGTGTGCGTACTTCATCGCCTGTTGAAGGTGGCGAAAAGGTTCCGGAGAAGTACTTCATCATCAAGAGTCTTACGGTGCAAGACCTGGAGGCGAGTGTTCGCAACGGGATCTGGGCGACACAGTCTCACAATGAGCAAGCGCTGAACCGCGCTTATGACGAAGCCGACAACGTGTATCTGGTGTTCTCCGCGAACAAGTCTGGAGAGTATTTCGGATATGCTCGGATGGCTTCCATCATCGCAGGCGAGCCGGTCAACCTTGGAGCAAGCGCAAACACGGAGACAGAGGATGTCCATGCTTCCGGTACACCGCAATCCATCAATACACCGGCCACGGAGACAGCTCCCAAAGGTCGCATCATCGACGACTCCGCACGCGGGTCGATCTTCTGGGAGGCGGAGCACTCGGACGATGAGTCGGAGTCGCCGACGAAAGAGGCTGCTGCCACTGGCAGTGGTGCGCAATGGGGTCGCCAGTTCAAAATCGAATGGCAGTCTACCGCAAGGCTACCATTCTTCCGGACCCGCGGGTTGAGGAACCCGTGGAATGCCAACAGGGAGGTGAAGATTGCTAGGGATGGAACGGAGCTCGAGCCGGGTGTCGGTCGGAGGCTCGTGACTATGTTCCATGGGCCTACACCATCTCCGGGTGTCATGCCAATGCAGTACCGGTAATGAGCGGCATGACGACGTCCGGCGTCGTCCACCATTTACGAATAAGGAACATTCTTGCACACTGCTCTGCTGTCAGTGTTCATAAGTCCATTGGAAACAATACTGGGAGCTGGCAGTCATTCCTAGCATAGCGTGGATTACCTCAGGTCGCTTTGAACGAGCAACCCACTTCCTTGCTCTTTGACCCGAGCCCTTTTCGGTGATGAGGCCCTGCAGACTCGCGCCTCATAACCGCACCTCTCACTCCATTGCGGCACTGCGAGCATCTATAGCAAGTGTGAATTTGTGCACGGTGCCCATGAATGCAGCTTCCTTCTGCGATACGCAGTCGTCGATTTTTGTTTGGATCTCGCGCTTCTGCTCGATGAGCCGCAGTAAAAGTTCCAGCTTGGGGCGCTGTATAGCCCGTCTGGAATCGCGTCAAATGAGCAAAACACCGCATTGCAGACTGATACAATGTTGACAGCTGTCACTTACACGGTCTCCCGGTGCCGCGCTTTGGCGCGTTCGCAGAGCTTTTGCAGCTTCTTAATACGTGCATCATGCGCCACCTCAATGGCTTCTTGGCGCTCACGGCGGCGCTGCTTGAGCTGGCTCGGCCGTCAGTCAATTCCTTCATGTCAGGCCTGATGTTGGATCAGGACTGACGTTCTGCTTGTGTTGGTTGAGCGTTTTCTGGATGCTGGTTGTGTCAATGGCTTGGGACTCCTGCGAGGGCTCCGTCTCCTGAGGCAGCATATCGTCGCTAAGACTGGCATCGTCGTTTTGAGACATCATGTTGAACGACGTCTCGTTATCCGTCGGGTGTTGACTGATGAGATTGCTTGGTTGGCGACTCAGTCGCGTCGACGGTTTAGTAGTGAGTTCATGTTGACCCGGAAGTGGAGTCGAAGCTTCGAAGTGACGTTCACGTCCCCGCTCCCCGCCCGCTCCGCTCCCGCTGCGTGCTTGCCTGAGAGCCTTGCCCTGCCATGAGGCGGCCCCTGATGAAACCAGAAACATTGCGACCAAACATCCAGCACCTGACCACACAACCTTCGCCTTTGCCCTGCGCACGACTCACGATTTGACGACTCTCCACATAAGCTTCTGGACGCTGTGCACTGGTACGGCGCTCAACGTTCAGCTCAGCGCTTGCGGTACCTCGCGCTGCTTCCATGTCTAGGCGCGCTCCGGGTAGCCACTTCAACCAGCTCTCAAGCTTGTGATACACCCATTGGCGGCACCCTTACAACACAGCCCATACTCGAGGGCGGCCACAAAGCGACCATGAGCTCCTTCGCTAGCTCATTCTGGTCAGCGGACTATGCAGCAGGTACGGCCCCCTTCCAAGGACGCATCAACTTCAGCTGACAGAATATAGGGCTGGGAGTATTGTTCGCCAAGCTAAAGCAGGGTGTACAGGAGAATGAGCAGCTCATGACCGTGGCGCGGATGCGCGCAGATGCCGAGGATTCATATGGGCAGAAGCTTGGCGACATAGAGGCGGCCACAAATAGGATTGAAGGGGGATTCCAGAGAGACGACGGCGCCAGTACGAAGAAGGTCAGTGGTCTTGGTACTCGTCAGCGCGCTGTGGTGCTGATATGTGCAGGCTTACGAGGGCGTTCGCTCCGAGATGAATGAAGCGTCGCGTAATCACCGCAAGATCGCCTCGAATATCCGCGAGCTTGTGGTCAATCCGTTCAGCCGATGGTGCGACCAGCATGCAGCGCGTATACAGAACAGCCAGGATGATCTTCACGGGCGTATCAAAGCGTACGACAGGCAGGCTGAGACCGTCAGGCAGTACAAGAACGCGTACTTCAACAAGTGCCGGAGAGTGGAGGACTTGGAAGAAGAGGAGAAGCTCGCCTTCAAAGATCCAAACTCCGTGGCTGCGGCAGCAGTGGGCTCGCCCAAACTCTCGCCTGCGAGCGTGCCAAGTATCAAGGTTGAAGAGGAGGTCGATGAACCCGAACCTATCGAGATCGGGGACGAGACCTACCAGCCGGAGCAGGTCAAGAAGATCCTAACACACGCTTTGGACAATATGCGGCTTGGCGAAACCAAGGTGCCAATCTTGGGCACGTACCAAAACGTGACTTCGGGCGCGGAGATCACCGAGTACATACAGAAGCATATGGGAGGCACTACTGTGGCATACGCGGAGCGCATCGGCCAGGATCTCGTCAGTAACGGCTTCCTCCGACTGATTGGCAACGTGGGGAGCACTTTCGCAAACAGCAGCAGGATGAACTACCAGTGGCGACCGAAGGCCTTCCAGATTACCGGCATACCCGAGAAACGACCAAAGCTGATCGGACGAACGACTACGCTTGCATCGGTCGACGGCTCTGCGCCCGGGAGTCCTGTGATGGGTGATCGTGTCAGCGAGTATCTGGGTGGCTGGAACCCGCTGAACAATTCTAACGCAAATGAGACACCGGGCGAGAAGCTCCGACGGGAAGCCAAGGACGC
>NAJQ01000202.1:0-43601 GCA_005059865.1 Friedmanniomyces simplex
TGTCTGTGATGCCAACGGATCTCCGATATGGTGCGACTACTGCCGGAACTGGAAGCCCGACCGCGCGCATCACAACCAGGATGTGGGGAGGTGTACGTTGAAGATGGATCATTTTTGTCCTTGGGTACGTATCGACTTCGGCTATTTGAGCGGGCTCCGCCGTTGAAGCTGTATTCTACTTGACGGGATTCTGGGGAGGAATGATGTTGGCATCAGCAGCTAACCTCCGCTCTAGGTTGGTGGCGTCGTCGGTGAGCGTTCGCTCAAGTTCTTCCTCCAGTTCCTGTGTAAGTCCGGTCTACTTTACTTTTGCGATTTTCCAACACTGCCTGTAAGATCTCACTGCTGCAACTTGCCCAGCACTGACTCTGATCCAGTCTACTCCATGATACTCTCCACTTACCTAACAGCCTTGATGGCTTTCTTCGTGCACGAGACACTCCATCGTAATGCGAATGTGCACTTTTGCGTCGCGCTTGGGCTCGGAGGGTTCTTCGTACTCTTCACCCTGGGCATGGTAATTACCACCGTACAGTATGCCGGGTTCGGCTGGACGACTATCGAGCAGGCTGGCCGAGGCAACTCTATTCACCTCGCCGTACTACTGCCACCTGAGCTGCAGGCAGCACTGAATGGCAGCGCTCCGACGGCACCACCTTCTGCATTCTCCCGAGGGCATGACCAGTTCACCTCCGAGATTGACGACCCATCGCACAGCAGCTACTTCAGCAACACCGGCACCAAAAACTGGCCTCTACGCCGCGCATCACGGTCCGAGTACTGGCGAGGCACCATCACATACCCGCTCTCCTTGCCTACCGACCGCCCGCCATTACCGGCCCCTCAGCCACGCACCTTTGCCATCCTGGAAACGCCACCCGGCATGAACCCCTGGGACCTAGGCTCTACTTCCCGGAATCTAACATCCGTCTTTGGTACCAAATTGCATCACTGGGTATTGCCCGTCCGACACTCGCCTTGCTGCGATCACTCGTCCGACGTTTCTTTCTACCCTCTCGGTCCGCAATTCGAGGACTTCCTGGCGGATGCTGGTTTGGTGCAGCCTCTGCCGCCGCGATCGGCTGGGAAGGAGAGCTATGCGAGGGGCAGCACATTCAGTGAGAAGCGGAGGCGGAAACGGAGGTTAGAGCGAGGATGGCAACATGGCGAGAGGCCGGATGGTTGGTGGATGGAGAAGGAGGAGAGGCGGAGGAGGAAGGAGGAGAGGAGGAGGGCCAGGGAGGAGGGCCGGGATGGGGATGTCATCCTATAGCGTTACTATTCCTGGGAGCTCACTTGTATCGTGAATGCAGCTACACCTTTCCGGGTGCTGGAACGGGCACGCTTGCCGCCAGTCCTGGACTTTGAATGATACTGATGTCCATACCGAACGGTCTTCTAGCGCTGATGGAACCTCAGCAACACGCGACGAGCGCCACCGCCAGTCATGCCGAGCATGGGCCCGCCTCGCCCTCGACACCTGGGTTCAGCCGCATTCCACCCTACATGGCACGAGCCTGCCGTTTGGCTTGGCATCTGCGACAGACCGCCTACACACTCAAATCCGCATCCCCAATCCTACCGACCGCACCCTCATACTTCTTCAATGCGGGCTTGACATCGTACTCGAGCACCTCGTCCACGATCTCCGGGGACCTCCCAATGAAAGTCGCCGGATCCATCAGCACTTCCAGCTGTTCGAGGATGGGCTCAAAGAAAGCGTTCTTCCGTATCCGCTCGATGAGGTCGTTGGGCTTGCCTTCTTGCTTGACGACGGCGCCGGCTTCGTGGGAGAGGACGCTGGTGAAGGATGCGTTAGCGAGGTAATAGCGGATATTCAAACGTGCGCTGAGAAGCGTGTCCTGTCAGATGAGTGTGCGGATTAAGATGCCAAACGTACCGAATGTACTCATGTGTCTCCTGCCTTGAGTAGCCCTTGTTGACCATAGCCATGATGATATTCTCCGTCGCCATGAACGGCAATTCGAGGTCAATGCGCTGTCTGATGACCGCTCTGTTGACCACCAAGCCGGAGGAGATGTTGTTAAGCTGCAATGTCACATCAGCAAACAGCGCACCAACCGACACTCCAGCCTGATCACCAGCATACCAAAATCAGACAAGCATCAGCACACAGGAACGACTCCGGCAACACAATCCGCCTAATCGCCGAGTCATCTAAACTCCTCTCCAGCCACTGCGACTTGTACGTCTGCTCAGCATCCGCGCTGAAATTCGCCAAGATCCTGCCAAGAGAGCAAAGTCGCTCCGACCGCATCGGGTTCCGTTTGTACGCCATGGCACTCGAGCCGATCTGATCCTGCTCAAACGGCTCCTCGAGCTCCTTGAACATGGCCAAGTGCCGGATATCGCCTCCTATCCGCTCAGCCGTGCAACCAAAAGATGAGAGAGCGTGCACGATGTCGACGTCGATTTTGCGGGAGTAAGTCTGCGTTGTGCTGCGCGCGGCGGCGGTGAAGCCTGCTTTCCTCGTGACGAGCTCGTCGAGTTTCTTGACTCTCGCATGGTCGCCTTGGAAGATCGCTAGGAATGAGGCTTGGGTGCCGGTCGTGCCTTTTGCGCCCCGGAATTTGCCGAGGAGTCTTTCGCGGGCGTGCTCGAGGTTGTGCAGGTCGTCCAGTAGGTCCTCGATCCAGATTGTGGCGCGCTTGCCGACGGTGACCATCTGCGCTGCTTGGCCGTGCGTATAGCCGAGGCAGGGTACGCTGCGGTACTCCTGAGCGAAGTGGCTGAGGCGTTGGATCACGGCGGCGAGTTTGGGGAGGAGCAGGTCGATGGCGTCTCGGAGGAAGATCTAGTTGACGATGTTCAGTTCGGTATCGACGTTTGTTTGAGTGGCGACCAGCGCACCTGATCCGCGTTATCCGTGACATAACTACCATAATCAGCCCTCGTTTTTTGAAGGTAAGTCAACGATTCATCGTGGACTCACCAAGACGTCGCACCCCAATGAATGATTTTCTCCGCAGCCGGCGCCGCCAGCCCATACGTATGCACATGCGCCATAACATCGTGGCGTCTGCGCTTCTCCTCGACCGCCGCGATTGCAAACTCCTGGTCCTGGATCTGCGCGTGATTCCTCATCTGCACGAGCGCGTCCTCGGTGATCCCTTCGAGGCCAAGCTCGCGTTCGGATTCCGCGAGGTGAATCCAGAGTTTGCGCCAGGTGCTGAAGCGGTTGCGCGGCGAAAATATGTACTTCATCTCAGCTGAGCAATACCGGGAATTGAGGGGACTGGTAGACTTGTTAGCATGAGCACTGTCGGAAAGGGCTGCAATAGTGGCTTGACTCTCACTTTTGGTAGGTATCATATTGCGAATCCACCGTCGGCTTTGCCGGCGTGGCATGTGGCGCAGGCTCCATGACAGTGCTCATGATGTACGGCTTGTCTTGAGTCTATGGCTTACGGTAGGCGTATGGAGCGCACGACCACAATATTGGAAGTGAAGTTAGGCAGTAAAGTTCGGGCGCGCCTCGCGGTCCGTGCCTTCCCCCAAATTGCTTCTGCCAAGATGTACGAGATATACGCAATGGCCAACATGACTGACTTCCCGGGAACCAACATTCTCGTACTGGACACAACGAAGCTACTGGTGTCTATCCTAGAATATATTCCCCAGTCGCGAGCCAAGACCGCGCAGGCTCCGAGTTACATACACGTACTGAGACAGCAGCAAAGCTAGACTGACCGCTGTCGGAAAGTGTCCTGGTCTGTATTGATCATTCGACGGTGGCTGTCTCTCACCCGTAGCAAGGTTGACTGAGCACCACGTCACCCCAGACCACTACATCCTCCGCCTCCCCCTCCTGGACCCCAAAGTCAAACTTCTGCGCAAAGAACCACTACACCGGAGATAAACGGGGCTGCCGTCCCATGCTCCAGCTGCTATGGAACAGCATCTTAAATCTCGGGGGAGATCCGCGGTAACAGGGGCGAGATCCTGGACAACCGGATATTTACGGATGCGACCGTGATTTGTGTCACAGATGTGAAGCAGCGGCTGGATGATCTGGGGAGTGGCTGCCGTGGATGGACAAGGAGCTGGATGCGCGGAAGCTACGGCGGTGAGATGAGACGGAGTGTGCTACGAAAGGGAATGTGATGTCGGATTGGCAGGTCCAATCAGGCGGTATGAAGGCTAAGCGCTATCAGTCGTAGAATGCATCCTTGTAACGTCTACTTCGTCAGCAGCCCTACAGGACAAGCCGCACGTTTTCACACTCAGCGCAGTACTCGCCCAGTGTGTACCGCCAGCACAGTCCTCACTTCCTCGCCGCCGCAGCACCTGCACTCCCCGGCCTGATGCCCGGACTAGCACTCCCTTCCCTTTTCTCCTTTTCCCTCGCCAACTGCTCATCGCTCAAGCACCCAATCCTATTAAGAATCTCCTTGTGCTCGCCCAAGTGCAGTCCGGAACTAATGCCCTTCGCCTTCCGTTTCGAGACCGAGCCGTTAGGACCCCCGCCGCGTTTCGGGTAAGACCGCAGTTCCTCGCTTGTCGTCTCGACCTCGATGTACCGCGGCTTCTCCTGCTGCGCTGGAGTTTGCACAGGCGTGTCGTCCGCGCGGACCTCTTCATAATCGTCGGCATCGTTGTCTTCGCCTTCCGAGCGACTGTCGTCTGCGCCTTCGCCGCGTAGCACACGCATGACGACGCGGCAGATCATGACGAACCATGCGATGGTAATGCACTGCAGTGCTAGCAGCAAGCCTAAGAACAGCCACCGGATATTGGCGTTGAAGGTCAGAGTAGTTGCACCAGGGTGCAGCATCGGCTGTAGCAGATTGTCTATGATGTTCGTCCCGCCTTCACCGGACAGCTTCGTGCCGGTGCTTGTACTGTACAGCCCATATGGCATCGTCACATTGTTGACGTGCGCGTAGATGGACCAGCAGATGGCGCAGTAAGCCACGTGCCGGGATAAGAACCAGAAGATGACAAAGAACGCGAATGCCGCGTCGCAGGCCCTTTGCCAAGCAAGATACTTCAGGATCTTGGCGAGCGGGAAGATGAAGTCCACAATATCCATGCACACCAAGACCGCATTGCCGGCGCGGTTCTGGCGGTAGGAGTAGCTGCCCGCCAGCAACGAGACAGTGATGATGTGATGCGTCAGCATCTGGAAGTGGTCTTTCCGCCGCTCCTCGATGTGCAGCACGACGATCTGTTGGATCCAGAAGGCGAATTGGGAGAGGTAGTAGAGCTTCATCCCAGCGTCCAGAAGTAACTTTGGAAACCCTCCCCAGAGTGATATCAGTAGATCCTCCGGACCCCGCACGCCGGCTGGAGTGTCCCAGACGAAAAGTAGCACGCCCCAGCCCCAGTACAGGATGTAGTAGACCATCATGTAGAACTGCTCGGCGAAGCGAACCTTGGCTTTCTTCTTATCGATGCGACACCAGCCCGCGAGCGGCAGGAGGAGGTAATCGAGCGCGAAAGCCCGCAGCGCGGTGAAAAGGACGATGAAGCTCGCGACGAGGTACGTATCTCGAGTGCCTTGTCCGTACATGCCGCTGTGAGTCGCGGAAGCGTAGCTCAGCCCGAAAAATGCGCTCATCCGATTTCGTAGGGACGGGAACAGGACGTATGACATGCCGACGAAGAGCATGAGGTTGACGCTCAGACCGAGCTGGTGGTCCACTATGCCTCGCCGTAGCATACCCCATAGACTCTCCGGCTCGCCTTGCTTTTTCCGCTTGCCCGGGCTTGCTTCAACGTCGCCGCTGCTGGCACATATCGAGAGGTCCTCCATGTTGGTCGCTCGGTGAGGTGGAGGCGTGAAGGATTCGCGCATGTGTGGTGGGTATAAGCCGCTGCCGGATACGGGTTGGTCCATGGTCGCAGCCTTCGTGCTCAGGCCTGGTTGTGTGTAGTGGTGGTCAATGAGTGTCCGGCGCTGCAGCAGGTCTCCTCTCCTCGTGTCCGCTGTCGCCCAGCCAGCTGATCGAGACAGCGAAGTTCGCAGTTCTTTCCCCAATGCCTCCTCTACACCGCCTAGCTGTTCCTATCCCGCTATCGCCCACCTTCCCAGTGCACTTCACCTCTGGTACTGATCAAACGAGTGTCGTTCGTGGCAGTCAATTGAACCCCAACGAGACAATACCGCTCCACGAGTAGGAAACAACGCAAGCAGCGAAAGGAGACTGTGTCGCACGGAAAAAGTCTCGATCGATGAACTACTCCACAAACCCCAAATTCGACCCTGGTCGTTTCGAATGAGCACGCTAGGGAATATCCGCGAGAGCCTAGGGCTTCGGCGACGGACCGGATTGCAGCAACGTTCTATAAACCACGGAGGACTGAACCACGGGGGGGGGGGGTGACATTCACTGTCCGGACGAGCAGCAGTACCACCACCGGTAAGGCCACCTGATCCCGCGGCAGCATCCCGTTGCCCTACGTCCGAGGCACAATCGAGGCCTAGAGCCTGAAAAACGGCTACTTCGCCCTCGACAGCGAGCAGATATGATCTACTACACCCATATACCATCCGCCATCGACCAGTCCTTGCTCTGTGGCCCGCCATTTGGCCAGCTTGTCCAACCCTTTCATGTCGAGATCACCCAACCGGCCTTCCACCTCACCATCTGACTTGACCAGCACGAACAGCGTGCAGTCCCGGACCGTCATCGCTTTGCTCAGACTCCGCAGGTCTGAGTTGGTATCAAGCGAGAGTATGCCGACGGAGTCCCATCTCTGCTGGTATTCTTTCAGCGTGCGAAAGAGAAACTGCGCCTCCTCTCCGACAAGGAATCTGAGGCACGAGGCTGTCAGCTTGGACCAGCACTCTCTTCCAAGTGTGGTTTGTCGATGATCGGTATGTCTACCAGCGGCGAGTTACGGGTCAACTTACTCCTGTGCTCTCGGAACGTCCGTAAGACGCGCCGCAGCCAATCTCTTACTCTGTACACTGTCGCTCACCAGATCCAATGGACAGCTACCCTGCGCATCCGTAGCCGTAGCGATTCCCTCCCCCGCTGCTCTCTGAGCCCGCAGCGCGCAAGTCCGACAGCGCCTCGCCTGGGGTGGTGCGTCTGGTGACTGGGCAAGCCATTTCGGCTTCAGCTCAATCAGTTGTTCGCTCTGCCCCGGTGACATGTCCGTCACGAGGACGCCGTGCGTGCCACCCGGCCAGACATCGCCCATTCGATGGGCAGGCCGCCCTTTGGCTTTGCGTATCAAATCGTTCACGATAGTCTTGGCGCCCGGCTGAAGATCAACCAGCTCATGTTGGACCAGATTCTTCGCTGGGAAGATCGCTTGCCATTCTTGCTCTCCTGAAAGTAGATCCTCGGGGTTGGCTATGGATTGTTTACGCAGCCTGAGTAGCTTTCTTGTTAGGCGTGGCGGGAGGTCTCCTGCGTTTCTTTCTTCCGGCAGGATCCGGAAGATGAAGTTCGCCCCGCCTTCACTAAGGTATTCGAGTCTGCATTTCGCGCCGCCGAGTCTCACTAACGCCATGCGCTGGCTTCTCGTTCACTGACACCAGTCTCCTCCACGCAACAATGACAGACCCAGTATTTTCGCCCCCAGGCCCAGTGTGTATGTAGACCTCATGTTCAAGTTGTTGTTGGTGTTGTTCGAAGGTGTCACAAACATGCAGCGAAAGAGGAAGGCTCGATCGGAAACGCGAACTCCGCTTCCCCAAACTTCGCCAACTCCGGCCTCCCCACCAAAAACATGGACACTTCACCACAGCTCCGCCACGTCCTGACAGCCATGGCGGACCGGGAGCCCACTCAATTACCGACGCCTTCATCATGCGTAGCAGGTAACAACTCCCATCTGCCTTCCACACGTCACTACGCCTACTCACTCTCACCAATCTAGACTTCTGCCTCGTCCCCATAGGCACACCCACCGCCTCCGTCTCATCCGAAATAGCGGAAGTCCAACGCCTGCTCAAGAAATCTGGGGTCAAATACAGCATGCACTCCGCCGGCACAACAATAGGTATGTAAGCCTACTTACTACCCTCCACCAACACCGCCTCCCTCTCGTCTGTTTCCTGCTCACATCCTCCCTTTCGCCACCCCAACAGAAGGCTCCTGGGACCAATGCATGACCCTCATCGGCCAATGCCACAGCCTCCTGCACGCCAACGGTGTCGTGCGGATTCAGAGCGATATCCGCGTGGGCAGCCGCACGGACAAGAAGCAGGGGTTTGAGGATAAGGTGAGGGCTGTTGAGGATTTGCTTGCGAAAGATCAACGATGATGATGATCATGCAGTCGGAGAGTGTAGTCTTGTCCCATTAAGGGGGCCATGCTAATGCTAATGCCAATGCCAACGCTATGGCGCTCCAATCCAAGCAGCCCGTCGTGACGGGGTGTTCAAAGTCAAGATCGTGTCGGATGCGCCGTAATAGAGTCATTACCCAGCCCAGCCTCGCTCGACAATGCACGGGTGACAAGGAACGGAAAACGCCTCGCTCAACCAGCGCATTACTGGAATCATTAGCTCCCGGGCGCACAACGACCATTATTCCCAGGTATCCAAGCAAGTACAATTATCACGAGACATAAGCTGGCGGCGCCTCCCCATCGTCCTCCCCACCCCGCCAAGTCGGAGGTCGCCTACCCTTCTCCTCTGCGACTTTCCTGGCAATCTCGTTCGCCATCTTCATCATCCACGCCTGCTCCAGTATCCCTCCCGTACTACCATCTGTGCCAAACGAAGCAGCTCCAAGACTCTGTAGGCTAAGATCCGAAGCCGAGCGCGGTAGCTCAGGGGGCTTGTCGCGGGTAGGCAGGGTCTGCATGCGAGTAAGTCGTTGACGCGAGGGGCGCGGCTCTGCTTGGGGGGTGTGGTCACGGTTGTCAGGCAGGTACATTGACGCACGCGGAGTCTGATCGTTGTCATCTTCGGGCGGAAATGCGAGAGCATTATTACGCGGCGTCACAGGTCTTCGTGCGGCGCCACTCTCAGCACTCAGCCGTGCGTTGTTGTCGGAAGGTTGCTGGAAGCCGACTTTCTTCCTCGGACTTCGCGGTGGCGTGCTGATCTCGCCTTCTCGCATTGCAGTCCCCGGAAATGTGGGAGGTTCTGCTTCGAGACTGGGTGCAGTCGATCCCGTTGCGCTCCTGTCTGCGCTCTCTGGATACCCACTCGATACACTAGCGACGTCGCTGACATCTCCTTCGACTTTCCCCTTTCGTAAGTTGACGACCCTGTTTTTGCGTTTCCTTCCCGCACGTGACCGTGGCGCGCCGCTCCCCAGACTGTAAACCGTCGGCGCGGAAGCAAAGCTCGCCAGACTCGGCCGCGTGGTCGCAGATGGCGTCTCGGACGCCTGGCTAGGTGCCGAAGACGAACATGCGCTTTGGCTGCCGTGCGTGGACTGGATTCTCGACAGCGTTGGGCGATGCAGAGGCGTGCTGATACCATTGCTAAGTTCATTCCGGTCGGCTGCGCTCGCCCATGCGCGGTACACCGTATCCCTCATGCTGGGCGTGAAGAGACTGAGTGTTCGCTGACTCTCTGTAAGCGCCGCCAGCCGCAAGAGATTCTTCTGCGAGAAGGAGGCGTAGGTCTCCGTGGGCGCATCGAGCGAGAACGGCGCGCTGCCCTCAAGCGGTTGCCCGAAGCTGTCGGTAGGTTGTTGCGCGGGGTTAGCGAAAGGATCTATGGGTGCCCGCTCGTCTGTCTGGTCTTTGCTAGGCTCCTGCGCCTCCGCGGTTTGGTACTCCGGGCTGAACATTCTTAGCGACAGCCTATGAATGATGGCCGGCAGGTCCTCCATGAACAGCACCCGCAGCTGGCTCTCGATGGTCTTCTGTAGGTAGTCGCGCACGAAAGGTATCGAGTCAAACGTTGAGGACACCTTCAGCGACTCCAGCGGATCGTTTCGGAAGACAAGGGTAATACCCTTCTGCTTCGAAAAGACCAGTATCACGAACCCCGACAATCTGATATCCGACAAAGTGATCTGCAACGGTATCGTCAAGCCACTACTCGCCGCAAGCGGCTGCGGACTCGCAAAGCTCGGCTTCGTAGACAGATATGTGTTCAATGGGTTCGCCTGCACCCTCGTCTTCAGCGTCAAGTACGCATCACCCGTATAGCTCATCTTGAAAATTCCCCGGAACTTGTCCTCCGCCAGGTCGCCAACCTCCAATATCTCCAACTCGGGCGGCGTGGATCCCAGGTTCAACTCGTTCACGATGATGTCGTCGACGATGATGGGCGGCTTGGGGGATTTGTTCAGGGAGCTGGTGAGCATGTCGCGTACCCGGTCCGTGTCCGCTATCAGCGGCGACCAGTTGAAGTTGAAGGCCATGTCGTCGCCGGTGGTGGGGCAGCCTGTTGAGAGGCCTGGAAGGGGAGGTCTATTTGTGGCCTTGCTGGTTCTGCGAGACAAGGAGTCGCGTGGCTCATTGAGCTGATAAGGTCGGCCAACCTCGTGGATTCGGCCTAGGTGTGACACAACGTCGACTGTAGGCTCGTCTTCTGACCCTTCACTCCTTCGGTACAGTAGGGGTCGTTGACGCGAGGGTCTTGTTGTCGTGGCTTGTATTATTTGTATCCCTATAAAACATTGAACCCTGGATGCTTCGGCAACAAGAAACCGGATCGCCGAAGGTCCCGATCGGGCCGCCACGTCAACATGTCGACGTCAACCTTCTCTTTCGCCCTTCTGTCTACTGACTACATCTCCTCTTTGCTCTATCATCAACGGGATGGCGTTTCAAGCGTACATCGTCCCGCCGCGATAGGGCGTCTTGGGAAACTGCCAGACCTGCCGGCGTGGAGGCGGGCAAGGCGGGTACTACGCCCCCGTGAAGGAGGCAGTCGAAAAGGCGTAGTCCTTGATGCTCAGCGCAAGCATCGACGGCTAAGGTACTGCTCAAGTCCTCCACCGCCTGCCTTCGCTCAGGATCCGAACGCCCATGTGCACCGCCGGATGGTTCGCAAGCCTTCCGGCCTCGCTTCCTGGGGCAACAAAGAAGGCAACCGGCGGTGCCCTTTTACGACCGTGGCAAACCACGACAACGCGCACTTCACTCTGGAGGAATTGGAGACCTCTATCAAGGCTTATACATGACAGCACCGCCTGTTGGGGTGGCTTCCCAGGAAAGGCTTTCATACGTCGCCCATGAATTACTCCGCTCCAGGATCGTCTCCGAATGACCGAGGACAGCACACTCGGGTTCATGAGCACCGCCATGCTCGTCTTCAGTACTTTTGGCGATCCGGCCGATGGCTGATGACAGCTGCGACATGGGTACCCACTTTGTCCGCCGTACAAGGAGGAGGCCTCCGGCGAACCCTTTGCCACACCCCTTAACCATGCGCCCCCATCTGCCTGGCTTCTAGGTGACGTTGAACCCGCCAGTATAGGGACTCGTTTGAGGACAGACCCTCCCGAGGTTGTTTAGGCGATACTAAGCCACCTCTGCACATCAGTCAGATGATTGACAAGAGCCAGCGCCAGCGCCACCGCCAGTCTGCTTGCCGAGTGAGGGTACTGACACTCGCAGAACCGATCATCACGACGTCGACACTGCATTGGTCACTGGCTTGCGAAGGGCGACACCAGCATGTCATGAAGGGCCAAGGTGTATCCAGGATCACGAAATGGCAAAAGTACCATGACAAGGTGCAGCTGGTGGACTCTTACTGCTGCAAGTCCACTCACTGCCACTTCGCTCGGGAGCCTTCACCGAGGCCTTGGTCTCTTTTGACGCCCGGATTTCCTGTTTGGAACAATTCACGCTGAGCGTCTGCCGCCTTGCCGGCAGGAAGGGCGGTCATCTTCACAGTGCGCCTGGGACGGAAGCACTTAGACTACCCACGCACCACCTTCCCTCCAACAGGTCAGAACTTCGTGACCAATGTTACAGCGAGGCTTACAAGAGCGTGCAGTACCGCTGCACTCAACGGGGCCTAGTTGATGCCCAAGGAAAGGCGCCTGCCGGCGGTGCTTCATCGTCAGTAGCTGCACTCGGCTTCGACTGTGCGCCTGGCGATATGGATCGACCCATGATAGGCCTGCTGAGGAATTAGTCCCGACCTCTACCTTCCGTCAACACGTCTGGCGGTGATGCTATCCTGCGGACAACTCTCGTTGGGCAGCAACTCTTCAAAATGCGCCTCGTCTCCAGCGGTGCTTGTGACTCTCGTAGCCCTTTTCGCACTCTCACGAACGCTTCGGATACACCGCCGAGGCACTTACTGGAATAAGAACTATGTAACGACCCTACCATGGCCATGCGGCGCACCGCCAGTGGTCACGGTCGACGACCGATCAGTCTGCCTTCCCTCGTTGGCCATACAGATCCGACCGTCGAAGAGGGCGGCAGTGTGTAAAGGTGGCACAGCACGCCTACTTGCTATAGCGATGTATAAAGCAACGGGATCTTGCAAATTCAACAGAGCTTGCTATCACAGAGAGCACTCACTAGCACACAGGACTACCAAGTCTCCAGCAACCGGTCAATACCAGTCGACAGAAGCAGGTCAAACAGTACTGCACCCAGCACCTACCTGCACCACCTACCAGCAGACATGCAAGCCTCCACCCCAACCCTCGGCAGCACTCGGCACGGCGAACAAGAGCGCGGTCGTCCTCGCACGGGACTGTCTGACCACGCCGGCCGCACTTGTAGCGGACGAGGTGGACAAGGAAGTGGCAGAACCCGCGGCGGAGGAGGCAAGGGAGGTGGCCAGCCGCAACCGCAACCGCAACCGCAACCGCAACCGCAACCGCGACCGCGACCGCGACCGCAACCGGCGCCGCAACCACCTCAACCGCAGCCCGGAGCCAACATGAGGGGCTGGTGGTGAGTCTCGCGCACAGTATACACCCTTGATGTGATCGCTGAAGTAAGCCAGGGTCTGCTGCGAATGCGGCCACACCATCAACCCGGCCCTCGCCAACGACAGGTGCCCCATCTGCACCAAGCATGTTCGAGGTCCCCACTGCTTCACATACTGACGGTAGGGAACTACACGGCTGGTGACGGAACATGGCGGTTTGCTCACAGGTACGTGGAGAAAGATGCTGGGCGGGTGCTCTGACGCGTACCTCGCTGACTTAGAGAGTTGACGATTCACGGCGGAATGCGGCCAGCTGGTCATGAGCTCGGAGAATTTGATCGGGTCTGCTTAGCGTTTGTTTCTTGATTCCAGAGTCATTCTTTCATTCTGTACTCCTTGGAAATTGTCATCCACGGCCTGTTGCTGGAGTTGGGAGGGCGTGGCCTGCTAGATGGTAAACGGCGTGGCAACACGAATGGATTCTGCACTTTCATAACAGCGTATCTTTCTTTGGAGGAGACTTTGACGGAAAGGCAGGGTGTGATCCTCAGTAGCGCTAGTACATTTTCTGCATATGCTGTGGCGATAGAGTTATTCCCGAGATGAAGCGTGGCGTTGCGCTTTCCGACCATCGTGAGAGCGACAGCGGGCGATCCAGAACCCGAAGGATCGGGGGTCTGTCTGGTGTCCGTGCGCGCATCACGGCCACCTGGTTTCGCTGCTTCACCTCGTTGACGTCGATCTCCGGTATCACGACACTTCCTCACTACAAGCAAGTGTTTGCTTGCAGCTTCTTCGTGATGGATTGTGTTGTCGTCCAGTATGCGTTCGTGTCCGCACGTGTGACATCAGCCATACCGACCACCTCGGCGGCCGGAAGAACGGCTATTCTGGGAAGTCGCAGCTGACGACGACACTTACAAGCAGGCGCAGCAGCGTTATATGGGTTGTAGAAGGGTCGATGATGGAGCGTACCCACCGATGATGAATGCTTTGAGATGGCAAGTACTGTACAGAGGTGAAAACCGCGTCTCTTTCTCTCCAACGCACTTCGACGTCTCGTACAATCAGCCTCCTCTCCCATTACCAACTACACCAACACTCGTTTCAAGGAAAGTACCTCAAAATGCTCTCGAAATCATTGCACCTGCTGCTCCTCCTTCCTGCCGCTTTACGACTCGCCTTCGCGCAGACCGCCTGCAACAACAGCCCGGACCTGTGCCAGCGGGCATACAACAACATCACGCATCTTGGTGCCCACGACAGCCCCTTCGTCCGGGATGCGTCCACCGGCTACTCTGTCAGTGGCAATCAGTATTACAACACCACCGTTCAGCTTCAAGCGGGCGTGAGGTTGTTGAGCGCGCAGACTCAGACGAATACGACTAGTGGGCAGTTGAGCGTTTGCCACACTAGGTATGTTGATCGGATGTCCTTGACCCGGTGTCAAAGCAGTTAACTGATGATTATCTGGCGATCGTAGTTGCTCGCTCCTCGATGCTGGGACGCTGCGTAGCTGGCTCCGGGAGGTCAACACATGGCTGGTGGCGAATCCCAATGATGTCGTGACCGTTCTTCTAGTCAACGGAGCCAGTTCCAGCGCGGCCGAAATTGCCGCAGAGTACGAAGCCGCCGGCATCAGCAGGATTGCATACACGCCGACGGCAACCTCAGCCACCGAAGAGTGGCCCAGCCTACAAAGCCTGATCAGCAATGGCACTCGGCTTCTCAACTTTGTCGCCACACTGGCCGACAACACGGGTGCTCCATACCTCATGAACGAGTTCGACTACATCTTCGAGAACAGCTACCAGAACACGGCGCCCACCGACTTCTCCTGCACAGCCAATCGGCCCGACAGCGTCGCAAACAACACCAGCATCGCACTCGCATCCGGAATGATGCCGCTCATGAACCATTTCCTCTACGATCAAGAAGCACTCTTCGAGATGCCAAATGACACCTATCTCGCCACCACCAATGCGCCGAGCGGCGGTGTCGGGAACCTTGGCAGCTCCGCGACACAGTGCACCGATGAGTATGGCCGTGCTCCCACGTTCGTGCTCGTCGACTTTTTCAACGTCGGGCCGGCAATCAGTACTGTTGACCGCTTGAATGGCGTAACTGCCCCAGTGGGACGTACGGCCATCTCGACGGCCGTGATGAACGAGAGCACGTCTGGAGCGACAATGTCAGCTGGACTGAACGTTCTGTTGTGTTTGACTGTTTTGGCAATCGGGTTGGGTTTTGCGTAGCATTTCGCGGTAGCACGACGTCTGCAGCAAGGACCGGGACAGCCTTGCTTTTGCACCGTTCTTTGATCATCAGAATCGCGTATGTAGCATAGCAGCCGTGCAACGCCCATGGGTATCGAAACTTTGCTTCAACTCCATTCAATCAGAAGTACTCGTCGGAACAGTCCGGCGAGCGATCGAAAGGCTTCGAGATGTCAACGTCAACTCGACCGACGTGACACCCGCGGGAACACGAAGGCGGGTTGCCGTGGGCTCAGCGACCACTCCGCCGGCGGCGTCGGCAAAGCAGGACAGCGGGAATCTGCACGTCGTGGCGAGCGACGAAATCTGGTCGTCGGGACCCGGCGCATGCTGTTTTAAACTCGTTGGAGCGGTCGTTCCGGACCAAGATCAGGTGCACATTATTGCGCGACCCTTTTGGGAGGGTTACGCACCGCATGCGGGATGCATGTCATGCTCATGCATCTGAGCTGAAGCGGAGGGCGGCGAGCAGGCTCCGGCAGGGCATTCATCGCGGCGCCTTCTTACGTACGAGCGTCTGGCGATAGTACCTTTGCTTGGTAGGAGGGCTGTCGGCGAGAGACCCTGCATTCCGTTGAGTTGTTCGGTGTGCAGGCGTCGGGAGCAAAAAGTACATGTAGTTCTTGGCATGCGCGTTTGCCTCGCACATGTTGTCGAAGGAGAATGGCCAGGTTCCGCCACATGCCGCACGGCATACATGTATCTTGAGCTGGAACCAAACCCGTGCTCGAGATTCCGTAGATGCTGCGCGCGTACCTCCAGATTGCAATGCTCGCAGATGCTCGGCTGGGCATTCCGTTGGCTGATCAAGCGTCCCCCTCCCCCCCCTGACCACCACCACCACCACTCTCGACGTTCGCTGCGTGGTCGCCGACCGTCACCGTCACGAGGTCGCCATACTCATGTGCTAGCGCCAGTAGGTTTTGTCATGATCGGCGGACTCGGAAACACGCGAGTCTGGCGCCACGTCGCTGACATTCGGCGAAGCCTGTCGTAGTCTGAAACTCAAGCCCCAAGCCACCCACATGCAGAGCGTGGGACGTGCGAGCAGGCCCCGGCGCCCGTCCACCCTCATCGAATCGGTGGTATTCGGTCTACGCTCGATAGAGTTTGGTGCGGCACGATGGCAGCTTTCGGTGCCGGGTAGCTGGGGCGACGCGCGACATCTGATCCCTGCTGCGAATCCGCGGCGCTTCGCAGGCTGACCTTCTGCCGCTGTCTCCTAAAACGACTCCGTGCCACCTCCCCCACTTGAACGAAACCCTCGGCTGGTCTGGCACTAACAAGTGGCCCACGCGACCACGTCGGCAGCATGACAGCCCGCGTCTCCCCTCCACAAGGATCCGAGCAGGACACGGGCCCCCCTTGACGATCTCGGCCAGCATGGGGACGGCATGCGCGCACGCGATACAGAAAGGGATCTGCACGTCGAAGGAAGGCTTTCTCCGGTCTCGTCAGACAAGCACGGGCCCTTCTTTCGTGTGTCAGGATGGAAAACCCGGCCTCCACCTGTCATCGCCGGCTTCTAAAGCTGGCGCTTGTCATGCAAGCAGACCAACCCCATGCCGATAACCGGGCTCGATTGATGCGGGCGTGGGACGCGACTGTGCCTGTCAAGCCATACCCCCTGCCGCAGTCGCCTCGCCTTTGTCTGATCCTGCCGACTCTTCTATATCTCTGCAGTGCAGTGCAGGTAGCATCCCTGACACACCTCACACCACGGTCTCTTCGCATCGCATGGCATACCTGGAGTATCCCATGCACGCGCTGAATAAAGTCTAGAAAGCACGTTTCCTGCTCATGACACAATGGCCCTTCTCCGGGGCCGACTGGACTAATAAGGCAGAGTTCCGATCGGGCAATAATTTTCTGCCGCGAAGTCAGTGCCTACGTAGTAGAGCGGCCTTCTACAGCGGTTGGCAAAGCTTCTTCAATTGCCGGAGGACCTTCGTGTACGTTGGGTTTGGACCCGGGTGTCTCGGCGTGTCCATACCTCTTTGCTGCCGCCATTGCGACTTCAGAGATATGTCTGCCATCTTTGACGGAAGGGCGAACGGTGGAAGGCTTCCCGATTTGGGAGCAGGAACTCTCGGAGGCCTCGACATCAAACTCATCCCTCCTACCTTGTTTATCCATTATACACATGCAATGTGCGAGCAGTGACCCCGCCGCCAGGCATGGAGAAATCCGCACGGAGAGGCCCTGCGCACTGCGGCGGTGGCTGCATTCTTGACTCCACTATTCGCCCATGCAGTAATCGGCACTCTGGTGGAATGGTGAGATTTGCAATGCCCTGGACAGGCATAGGCGCGAACCGGAGCCGATCGCAATCGCCTGCCTAGCTAATCTGCCCGAGCTTTCTCTCTAGCCTGACTTCATGACACTGGGTGCCGAATAGGCCTTGTGCCATGCGGGCCGTTACAGCTGGGCCCATGCATTCCCAGGGTTGGTTGTACGTAGAAGGTACAGAGAAAGAGCAGTGGTCCCGCCCGCTCGGGCAAAACCTCTCCTGCACACCTTCTTGTGCATCTTTCAATGTCTGAACAACTGCATCTCGTTCTGGAGTGAGGCATTCCACATCGACTGCAGTTTCCCTGCATAGACTCCGCGCAGGCACTGCACGCTCACACCACTAATCATAGGCCGTTCAGAGCCTCCGCTTTGCACATTCTGTGATCTCCACTTGGTTACGGAGGAGTGGAGGAGGCTGCTTTCTGACAGCACGACGAGCTCCCAACAGCATCTCCGGGCTCGACCTAATACTCTTGCCGATCATTACTCGGACGACTGCACCGAGATCTCACAGAGTCCGGACTCGAGTCCAACGACACCTACCCGCCACGCATGCACTCTCCTCACAAAAGCCGTGCTCGTCGACAAGCTTCTCACACTCACCGCTTTGCCTTACTCCAGTCCTCGATCAGTAAAGGAGTGCTCGAACCTTCACAGGAGATCAAAGACCTGCAGCAACCCGTTGTGATCGCGACCAGCGGGTGACGTTACGTGGACGTCCACGCTACCGTCATTTCGGAGACTGGGAACATGGAGAGCGTGACCTCGACAGAAGCGCACCGAATTGTGCGCAGATCGCATTCAGCGAGTCTTCATTATCAGGTCCCGCGACTGCCGACTCCTGAAGCTTCTCGTGGCAGTAACGAGGCGCTTGATATGGACGTCGAAATGGTTGACTCACCCCGACCCGCGCACCCTGGTCGACAAGCCGCACTGGCTCCTGGTCAACGATCGACAAGGGCACCCGACAGCCCTGTTCAATCGACGTATCCACATGCGCATCGTTCAGCACCACACTCGCCGCCATATCGAGAATGCGACGCTCAGAAGCCTTCGTTGCCGCCCTTGAAGATGGCGAGTTACCTTGAACCCCTACAATTGCCGGCGTCTAACATTCAATAGGTACTTGGTGACAACCTATCAAGTCCTCCTCCGACGCCAACTATACTTGGCGCACCATTTCAACCGGCACCGCGTGAGCCCGCCTTTACAGCGACAACCTACAAACCGCCCTCGCTGTACCCTCACAAGAAACCGAGAATTGCGCTTGTTAACGATCAACCATCGAACTACAACAATGTCAGCAGTCGTAGTTCACCCGGCCCTATCAGACCCACACTAGAGCCGCAATCGTACGAAACGACGGCCAACGGAAGGTCAGGGCTATCCGGCACCGCGTACTACGAAGGGCCGCACGCCGCTCGTAGATTCTCCGTCCAGCTTCCGCCCAACAACAATGCCGATCTTCGACCCCTACACGGCACTTCATACGCCCACAGCGCGTCGCATGAGTTCGACAGTTCCCGCACGAGTGGCAGCCAGCACTATCGCACACCAGATCACACCCCAACGTCGACAGCTTTCAGCCAGGAGTTCCCCGCCATGGGCACATACGCATCGTCGCGTGACTCCGACTTCCGCTCCCGTCGCGGTTCACAATACGCGGCTACCCAAGACTCGACGGCAGGATACCAGAACGGACCATTCCGCGAGGCCCATCCACACTCGACCTACCCGCCTCCAAGTCACGCGCGTGCATCGCAGACGGAGTCTTATGGTGGATATCAGGAAGAGGACCGCATGTCGAGGCCAAGTCACCTGCCTCTGCCCTCTTACCACCGATCGCCCTACGGGAGTACGCCCCCGTCTTACTTCATGCCCAGCCAGTACGAGTACCAACAAGGCAAGGCGCGCAAGCGGAGCAACCTGCCGAAGCAATCTACTGAGATTATGAAGACGTGGTTTGATCGGGTAGGTGACTACTGTGCGGTGCGGTGCATAGTGGGAGTCTTGACTAACGGCGAGGCAGAATATAACCAACCCCTATCCCAGTGAGGAGCAGAAAGCGTTGTTCTCCCGCGTAAGTCCTCGTTGCAGACCGGAACCAAACCCCCGCATTCTAACGAAAAGTTAGGCTACTGGCATCAGCATGACACAGGTCAGCAACTGGTTCATCAACCATCGACGAAGATGCCCTGAGTTGCGTGACCGCCGCGAGAAGCACCGTGCCAGTGGCCGGGACAGCGAGATGTTGTGAAGATACTCATTGTTGTTGATATATAATTTGAGACGAGCCTACGATTGCACGAGATAGCTGGTGGTAATCAAAAGCCTTGCCACATCACGCTGCACAGTGCGATGCTTCCCAAGATCATTGGAGGCGAGGCGGGCCATGTTGATGGAGAACAACATGAATCGAAGTGCCCATATGTAGTTGAACTGGAGACTTCCGAGCTTAAGGTACCCAGGGGTAGGTGCTCACGCAATCGAGCCTAGACGCACGATGCCGAAGCTACATGTAGCTCGGGGTGTTCGGACGAGCAAGCCAACTTGCTGACAGATTCAATATGCCGAAAATGGGCCGGCAATGGCTGTGATTGTTACCTCCTAGACCAGAGGAGGCTGGCGACAATGTCTCCATCGACTCCGCGGTTGCTCTTGTTGTCAGCAAAGCAGAAATTGTGCTACTGCAGGCCTCACAGCAGCGTAATTCTTTCGTTCCAGTCCTCCAATCGGCCGGTATGGCGAAGAGATGCCGAGGCAACCAGTGGGTTGGTCTCGATCATGCTAATTTGCGTGTCCTCCAAACCTCCACGTTAGTTGAGCAGTAGTCAGTAAACTTCGCCGTACACAAGGGAAGCATTGTAGCTTCGTTGCTCTCCGTTGTCGACGCCGGGAACAAAACCCAAGATGCATCAAGTGGTAGTCTGTCTACCTACCAGGGCAACCTGTTTCGCCCATGTTACCGATGATTTGAATTACGTTGTCACGGTCTGACGAGCGCACGCAGTAGCATGCAGTGTCATTTGAATTTACAGTAGACGGAATCCACTGATCAGACTTCGTCAGGATGCAGGCCGCGTATTGGCCTTCAAAACAAACTTGATCGGCGGTGATACCCCTACGCGGAAGTCAGACCCTGTGGAGGTTGAGGGGGAGACCCTGCGGTCGGCTGAGGCTGTACTAGGTACGTCCAGGTACGTGGAGCCAGATCAGGAAGGAGGAGGTTACTGTTTCATCGTTCGATTGAAACAAATCAAGCTCATCGTCGCTGCCTATTTTGCGATCTCCTTCCTTGTAGTCCCTATAACGAAGGTATTTCCTTGAGTGAACGCCAAACGAACGTTCATGTTGGCATCTCCGGCGCGAGTCAGGGACTTGGCATGCTTGCCAGTCATCACTGGCCTGAGGCATCTCATACCGAGGCACTTCACCTCCCAAGCTCCGGTCTCGTTTCAAAACGTCGTTGCTAGCATCATGGTCCATCATGATGCTTGACAAGTTTCAGCCGGCATTATTGTTTGAGCGGCGCACTGGGTTGTAGATTGCAGCGGGTTTGACGACAGCAGCATTCTCTTCCCCCGTAACGTACTGATCGCTGACCTTCGGCAGGTGATGTGACGAGACCATGTCTAGCTGCCCCGGGCAGCTACGTCATGGGTATTGCCGGCATCACTCGGTATAGACGAGCGGTACTGGGGTGAGGAGGTGCTGGAGTTATCTGATAACTGTATCACTACCTCGGCCGCAAGTTGATTCGGGTCCCTCAAGAAGCGAGGCGACTGCAGCCGTTTTCAACCAAACACCATCAGCACGATGGCATCCCACGGCCTGCAAACCCACATCCACGTTTCGTCCGAAAAAGGCCTATCCAGTGTTAGCACCCTAATAGTAGGCTCGAAAGCGGCAGCCTTGATCGACCCTCCGTTCCTCGTCCCAGATGCCAACTCAGTGGTGGAGTGGATCAAGCAGAAGACTTCCCTGCCGTTGAAGGCGGTCTTCGTCACGCATCATCACCCCGATCACTACTGTGAGCAACAAGCTTGGCTGTGCGCACGAAGCAGATTCCACCTGCTGATTATGATTGAGTCTCTGCGAACCCGATACTGGACGCCTTTCCGGGCGCAACGTTGTATGCCGCGCCGTACGGTGAGCAATGTCGACCCACTAGCTGAGACCTTCTTCCGTTACGAAGCTTACGAAAATTCAATCGAAGTCTGCGCTGGTATCGACCGCGAATACGACGACAAAGTAAAGTAAGCCAAATCGATGGGTATCAACTTGAGGCTGCAAGACACCACTCTGCGGATCCGTACACTGTTGTAGATGCCGGAGGCAAGACCTTAGTAGCTCGGAGAAGCGTGTCTTACGAGTTGCCTTGAGCAAGATTTGAGACACTGACTAACGTGTCACCCGTCGATCTGAGGTACTGGCCCTCCGTCTTCGGCGCTGAGAACGTCCCGGCCAAGCCAACGAAACCAACACCCTTCCATCACAGCCTCTTCGTCCTCGAAGGCAACGAGGAGTCCCCAGTCTTACTCCTGGGCCCACTCCAAGGTGATTCCGTAGATCACACTCTCTTCTGGCTGCCCAGCGAGCGCACTGTCATATGCGGTGACGCCGTCTACGCCCGCAGCACGCACCTGTGGGTCGAAGAAGTCGAGACGCCTCAGCTTCTGGACGCCTGGTTCAAGACCCTCGATCTCATCGAGGAGGGATTGAGGCCGGAGAAGGTGATCCCGGGCCATATTGAGCAGGGCTGGGAGCTGGATGCTAAGGCCGATTTAGCGCACGCGAGGAAGTACTTGCAGTTCTTTGGTGAGAAGGTGACGTATGCGAAGAAAAAGCCGGGGGTGGATGAGCTGTACAAAACGTTCAAGGATGCGTTTCCGCAAGCTGGTACGTCTTTGCTGGAGTACGACAGCTAGCACCCAGCGATGCTGATGGATCTGCAGATAAGAATCTCGACTTCTTCCTCGGCCATCTGTCGAACCAGTTCGGTGAGGGGGGACAAGTCTGAGAGGAGAACAAGCATCACAATGTTGGTGCCCGGACCAAGGAGCAGCTGGAAGCATATTACTTCACTGCATAACTATCTTTGCAAATAGTAGCACACACTGCAACATCTTGTCGATGTTGCGGCCATGCCGATTGGAAGCTGGGTGTGCGGTGGTGAAGCCAAGTTGTCCATAAGCAGGTATGGGGTGTCAGAAGTGTGTTTGTGTCGCCACCCAGCTGTCACGGACGGATCGCGCAAGACCTAAGACGAGCATTACTATCGTACATGTCGAGATGTTACAGGTTCCGTCGCTTGAACGCGCATTCAATTCCTCAACTTCCAGCACATAGAGAAGGTCTCATAGCATCCCTCTTCTCCACGCCCGGTTTGCCAACTCTTCAATCTCCTTCACCTCCACAGGTCCCTTGATCTTGTCGTCCGTTAACCCCTCCACGACCGCTTCAGCCACCAAATCCGCCTTCAGCGGCTTCGCGCCTCCAGCTCCCATTAGCCACGTCAGATTCCCACCCGTCAAGCTATTGGCAAGGAAGCCGCCGTACGTGACAGCCGCCATAGGTACAGTGAACGTCCGGCTACTGTCGTATAAGAAGCCCGGCCGTATAAAGAGACTGCGCATGCGCGGGAAAGTAGTGGCGATTGTGGATTCGGCTTCCCGCTTCGTCGTAATGTATCGACCCGGCAGTACCGGCGCACCGGCCGCCGCCGATATGTATGCGAAGCTCGAGACTTTCGCCGCGTCCGCTTCCTTCGCCAGAGTGATCGCCGAATCTCTGTTCATGAGCTCGTACGTGATCTCGCCGCCTATCTCGCCTGGCTCTATGCCCTCACCGTCTTTCCTCTCCAGCGGGTTGATATTGCCTCCTTTCTTCGTGGGTGAGAAGGCTCGCCGTAAGCCTGCTATTGGTGACTCTTTGCCGGTGAGCACGCCTTTGTAATCTGCTTCCAGTAGAATGCCCATGCTGTGCACTACTGCGTCGGCGCCGGTGAGGTCTTCTTTGTAGGAGTCAGGGTGCAGGACGTTAGCTGCGCGCCAAGTCACGGACTTTGACCACGACGGTGCGGTTTGGTGGGCGGAGACAGAGGGCCAATTGGGCTCGCCGGAGCGGCTGTTGGAATACATCAGCGGGTGGACGTACGCGAGACCACAGGGTTCGATTAAGGTGATGTTCGTACCTACCTGATCGAGGTGACGTCCCAGTCTCGTGCTACCCCGGCTTTGCAAATCCTACTCCCGAGGAAGCCATTGCCACCGCAGACGACGAGCTTCCTCTTTGCTGCTGATGTTGTTGCCATTGTCTTGATCGTGTAGAAAGCGCAGTGAGTTGTCCTTGCTGCCCCTCGAGCTTCGACTTTGGATCTCACATCGTCATGGGACGGGTAGATCCGTCGCGTGGCTCCAACGATCGGCAACCGGCGAGCCGGCGGGGGCCTACCTTTGTCCGGCATGGTGTTGGAATTGCATATATGTATAGCCCTACCACGCGATATCGCATTGTCGTAATGGTCCTAAAGCCGTATGCGAAACGTCTACTAAGGCTCTTCGGTTGCCTCGCGAACGGCCAACAAGCAACGGTACATCGATGGCATGCTCGAAAGATTTCTATCTAGCAAGACTCCCACTATCGTCTTGTTAGATGTGCAACGGAGGCGGTTCTGCAAACGATTACCCTATAGCCTGAGCTCACCGCCTTCCGTTCGCCAACCCTTTCGCCGGCCGCAGCACCCCGGCAAAGAGCCTCTCAACAACATCACGATACCCTATAGGCCCCGTCCAGGATACACGCTGGTCCGGTCTCAGCACAACCACGCATCCCTCCTGCTCGTCCACGTCATACTGCTTGTACGCCATCGACTGCCTGCTGACTTGAAGCGCACTCGCGTCATCCGAGTACACTTTCCAGCCCAAGCCTTCTGCCGCATGAAAGGCCTATCGTCTTGACTCTCTATGCCTTATGCATGTGTCTAAGACCTGTGAACGTAGGTAAGGAAGCCTCCAGAGGTCATATACTGCCGTAGTTGTGCTGGTAGCTAGTCCTTCATTAACACTCTTCACATCTTACGATTGATTCAACACCTTCGTCGCCATCTCCGGGGGGTAGACATCGTGCAAGCCCAGCAAGGTGAAGGCGTCCTGGGTGCCGGAGTGGATGAGGATGAACCCGATAACGGAGCGGATGTCTTGCCCGCTGGGGGTGTAGAGGCGGCAGATGTCTTTTGGAATAGCACCCAGGTTCTGGACAATGTTCCACCTTTTTGCCATCGTCTCCTCGTACCTGCGTACAACCGATACCATCGACAGGGTCGATGTACTCTCATGACTGATCACAGGGCGCGTCCCTGCCAAGTTAGCAGACGGGAGGGTTGATTTCTGGAAAGGCGCGCCGTCTCCACATGAGGTCCAACATGTCCAAGTTCGGAATGTCCAAGCGAAGGAGCTTCCTTTCAGGCGGGCAGGGCAGTATGTACTGAGTGACGAGTGAGCAATCATCTCAATGACAGACGAGTCACACTATCCGGTCGCCGTTGATAAAGCTCGAGGGATGACCACGAACGACTTGCAGTATCAGTAGGGTTTGGAGCGAGCACAGTCGTACCGATTTCGACAACATGGCCCCCTCAGCTTCATACACGCCAGACGAGCGCACGAAAGGCAATCGTCTCGCCAAGCGCAGTACGCACCATTCACGACGATTCCCATCAAGGAGTCTACCGCCTCGCTAATACCCTACCCAGCCGAATACGACGCCGACCTCGTCCATTTCATAATAAACTCCACCCCAATCCTCCATGTCTCCTTCAACGCCCCTTCCAAATCCAACGACAACAGCGGCGGCCCCCAATTCCCCACCATCCTCCCCATGCTCGGTGCCATCGGGCAACACCCCAGCGACGAAGAACCGCACATCTACCTCCACGGCTCCTCCGCCGCCCGGCTCTTCCGCCTGACCGCCAACGACGAAATCCCTCTATGCGTCTGCGGCACCATCCTCGACGGTTACGTGCTAGCCCTCGCGCCATTTCACAACAGCTGCAACTACCGCTCCGCAGTGTGCTTCGGGCACGGGCACATCGTCACCGATCCGGAGGAAGTGGAGTTCGCGTTGCGGCTAATCACTAATACGACCAACCCTGCTCGCTGGGAGAACAGTCGTTCCCCGCCTACCAAAGCGGAGTTGACGTCCACCGGAGTGCTGAAAATGCGTATCGAGACCGCCTCGGCCAAGACGCGCGCCGGCGGGCCCAGCGACGAGAAAGCGGATCTCACGAACCCGGAGGTAGTGAATAAGACCTGGGTCGGCGTAGTACCCACGTACCTCACGCTCGGGGAGCCGATCGCGGGCGAGGAGAACAGGCTCAAGCAGGTCCCGGAGTATCTGCAAGATTGGGTGGCGGACGCCAATTCGCTGAACGAGCAGCAGGCTATTGACGCGGTGGAGGGCGAGGGAGACTACGGGAAGCCGAAGAAGCGGGAGTAGAATTGCCGGGCGGCTTGATGCGCTGGACGGTCCGATAAGAGCTGCGGCGCCACTCTAGCTTTTGGAGGCGGGTATTCGGGGCGCGCTTGTCCGTAACTCCAGCCAGTAGTCCGCTTGTCCAGGCTGCTATGTCGACGCCTTCTTTCCATTCCTCAGACTTTTGTCCTGTATCCCGGTATCGACCGAAGAAAGCCAGCTTGAGGACTGCCTCGTTCGGTGTGTCGTCCTCGAGAAGCTTCGAATGCAGAGCAGGGACAAGCATACAATCATAGGCTGCGTGGCCTTGTCTAATAAAGTCAGATAGTCGTAGTCCATTTCTACTTCTCTCCACATGATTCATAGGTTTATTCGAGTATGCCGGTCCGAAAAGAATCCACATCCGCGTGGAAAATGCTTGTCTTACCGTCGGATGGTGAATGGCAAGGCCGTGGCGGTTGAGTTGCCTTAGCAATCGAAGGCCTTGCGTCCACGAAGACTCGTGTGGCGTGATCTGGTTCCCGATCGTCGTCATCCCCGAAACAACCGTCGGGTCAACGTCCGCTACCCGCAGCTCGCGAAGCCGAAGCTCATTCCTCATAGCCGCCGCCCTGAAACCCCACGTGAAAAAAGCCTGCTGCATCTGCTCCGTGAAAACCTCCTCCAACTTCCCCGTGCCCACTCGATTTAGAGTAACCACCCTACTGCCCTGCCTCCACCGCACCGTGCGAACAGTTCGCGGCCGATACCGCGCAGCCAACCCCAAGACCACCTTCTCCAAGCCATCCCAACGAAACGCCATGCCATACCGTTTCAGGATCTCTCTCCACAGCCTGCTGGGTACGTTCCGCGAGAGAGTGTCACTGTATACGTACGCATTTGTAACGAAGTCGAGAGCGTCGAAAGGCGGAGGGTCCAACCGCTGCGACTCCTGAGGCCTCATGCCCCTCCGGCGCTCGGGGAGCAGATACCGCCATAGGTGAGCCATGGTCACGGGCGTCAAGGGCACTCTCAGCCTCTTCATCTCCTCCATAGTCTGTGCCGCGAGTCGCCAGGCTCGCGTGCGGATATAGTGCTGCGCTAGCCGGTTCACTGCGTTCCGTTCCAGATCCACGCCCGCGAGCGTGAGGCAGGTCATGGTGAGGTGGACTTGGGTCCAGTTCCCGGCTTCGAGGTAAGAGACGAGCAGTGCTTCTTGAGTGCGGGTGTCGTCATAGCCTTCGGGGTGCTGATCGCTGGCCAAGAGGGCATTGAACAGATCGGTGTGTCCTTCCACGGCTAGCTTGAGCATTAGTCGCGAATACACACAACCTTCAGCGACCTTGATTCCGGCACGCTTCAAGTTGTTGAGTTTATTGCAAAGTTCCACTGGTGATCCGGCGCGGACAGCAATCTCTCTCATAGCCAACGGGCCGAGCGTGTCGACAGCGAAGAAGCTCAGGCCGCGTATAACAAGATCGATTGAGAAGGCGCTGGTCGCGAACATCCTGGCTACGAAAGCGTCGCTGAGTTCTTTGGGTTTGATACCGTGGACATCACCGACAAGCGCGGACATGGAGGCGCGGGTGATGGGCGGATATGTTGCGGTGTCACGGATATCCAGCGCGGTAGTTAGAGCAGGCTGCCGCGACTCTGTTCCGTGCTTCATAGGTAATGAAGCATCTCGGTCTAGCTCAAAGAGCTGTTGGACAGCAGGCGTGTGGAAGACTGACGTGGACGGCCCATCGCCGTTCTTCATGAAGAGGCGATGGTACTTAAGTGTCTCATTGACCGTACGTAACATGGCCGCCTCGGGAATCACAGTATCGTAGCAGTCACGCTCCGCAGCGTTCTGCTTGTACAGCGTCCGAAACGTCCTGAACACCGGGTGAGTATTGCTGAGGGCGTCATGGGCGATTTGCTTGAGCACGTTGTCTACCGAGACAAGCCCGGCATTCAGCATGCGCCGATGCCAATGGCACGCCTGGCCCATGCCTGCGACATCGATGCGGAATAAGTGGCCCACAAGACCTTTGTAGAGACCAGAGTACTGCTCGCCCGTGCGGTCTTTCAGTCCCTTGGCATACTCGAAGAGCTCATGTCGAATGGCCTCGACTTCGGCGTTTTTTTGCGTACCACTGCGCGCAGACGCCGCATCGATGAGTTCCTTCCACAGCGTCTCCGCTGCCTCGCCCATTGTAGGTAGGTCAACCTCCCGCCGCCGCATCCCATGCCAGACATCAAGCACGCCACCGAGCCCGTCCACACGTCGCCGGAAGTGTAGCAGCTCGATCCATAGCTGGTAATTCATAAAATGCTCCTCCTGATCTACCATCAGCTTGCCGAGCTTGGCTTCGCAGTTGACGTCGGCTTGGTAGCGGAGGGCCTGAAACGACCCCTCTCTCGTGAGGCCAGGCTCGAATAGCGGTACACCGCTGCTCATGGACATGCGTAGGCCATACTCTTGCGTGCTGGCGCCGAGCAGCTCGGCGACTTGATGTCGTTCGTCCACTCGGCGGATGGGCGTGCGTTGGGCGGGTTGTTCCACCTCGTAGTCTGCGGGCTCAGGAGCAGCGGCTGCTGTAGTCACGCCCCTGGTCGTGTACCTCCGCCCTGGTAGCGGTAGAGAGCTCCATGTCGCTGCATGATGGGCACTGGGCGGAATGAGCTGGCGCAGCGGAGCGCGGGTGGAAGCTCTGGTCAACCCCCAGGCGATCCGGACGCGCATTGTAATGCGCAGGTCAGCCAGAAACCCCTATCTGGTGCCATTGCATTGACTGCTCGTCCAGCAGGTGACAGGCGCTGTAATGTGAGCTCGAGTGATGTAATGGAGAGAAACGATGGTGGAGCGCAATGGCGTGAAGCATCGCTGCCAAGCCCGCCCTCTCCTCCGGCCTCTCCCGCACCTCCCATCATCAAGCTCCCCTTCACCACCAGCCATTGAACGTCATCCTCCCAATAAGCCACCCAAACGACCCTCACAATGCGGCCCACACTCGCCAAGTTGTACGACACACCCCTCCGCCATCTTCTTCCCCCCCCCCGCTAATGCCCACATCCTAGCATCACCTTCCCGGGCCTCAATCGCGCCAACAACGTGCCCCATTGGCAGCGCCTGCACCAGCACGAGGATGGCTTGAGGCAGTGGGATAAGGTACACCTACCCTCTTATCCCCAGACCGACGACCAGACAGCATGGAGTGGGCGGAGCTGGCGGGGGGGCGCACAGCACCTCCTGGGTTGAAGGCAATGCTAGCGGAGACGGTGTACCGACCGCGAGAGGAGAGGAACGATGCCGTTGGAACTGGGTCCAGAGGCGGGAGGGAGTAGCTGGGAGTCATCATGCTGACAAGGTGGAAACAGGGCCCCCGCGCGAAGTTCATGCTTTACCCGTACTACGCCCTGCTCATCAGCACTGGCTCTGGTAAGTTCGATATCCACAGCCGCCCTCGAGGAAGCTCTTAGTATCCTGACACAATCATCACAGCGTCTATGTACATGATGTGCCGCATGGTGCTGGGACACAAGACATGGTACGGTTAGATCGGTTTCTGCTGCGGGGGTGAATGGAGGGAGATGGTGAGGATCAAGCGAGACGAGACTGGCAGGTACTTGTCGCGGCCGGCGAACATGTATATATGGAAGCGCGAATGGACTGCCACCAGAAACAACACAAGTACCATGCCATATGTTCCCTTCGGTCTCAGCTGGGGAAGCAGGAGCAGCATGCAGAGACACGTGAACTCGCAGGATTTCTCGGCGAGATGTGAGGATGCTGGTAATATGCCCGGAGCGTGGTGACACCCGCATGCAGTCTCCGTCGCCTCGTCAGGGCATCTGATTCGGCTTGACCCTTTTAACATTTCGGACATTGAATTGCCCTTCAGAGGTGGCAGGGTATCGGGAGCCGGCTCAGTGGAGTCGTGGCTTGCAGAGCGTAAGGAGTAAAGGTGATCGCAGGATAGAATCGCAAGATGAATCTCTATAGCAAGCACAGTGACCCGGAGTGTCGTGCGCGACAAGAGACACTGGTAGATTGCGTACTGCTACATTCCATGCCACTCCGACATAGATCTTAATTGCTCCTGGCTTGATCCCGCTTGATCTCAAACAATTCCCTAGCCAAGCGCTTCACATCCTCATCCCCCACACCCTCCAATGCCCTCTTGATACCCTCCAATGTCTCCTCCTGCAAACCCCCGGAAATCTGCGAGTACACGTCCACCCCCGCAGGCGTGAAAAGCGTCTTCGCAAACTCCGTTACAACCCACTTATTCCCTGTGCCTGCCTCCTCGCCCCAACCCAGGACTTCCCAATGACTCCCCGCGATCTTCAACCAGCCTTTGCCTCTCCAATCCCAGGCGTCCCTGGCTTCCCCGCTTGAGCCAGTGGAGGTGGCGGGGGAGAGTTTGTCTACGCCGTGGAGGGTACTGATCTTCTCGCTATTGAGGCTTTGGTATGTGACAAGATCGTCTATGCGGTCCGTATTCTCTATCGTGAGGGGGGGAGTGGACGACGAGAGAGGGGTGTATTGGATCCGGACATTGCGCTTGTTCTTCCACATCGGTAGGGTCGAGTGCGTGACGTGCCAGGTCTCCGTCAGCCAGGTGATGGTCGGGGACTGGTAGTCTGACGGAGGCTTCGCAGTGGAGAACGAGGGCGGGCGGATGGTGAGGTTGGTGCTCGCCATGTTGGATATATCGTTTTGATGCTGAGCCGTACGCGACGACAGCTAGGTGATGAGTGACTACATTGCGAATGGCATGTTTGAAGGGGCATGGAGGAGAATGCACGGTCGTCATATCAAGTCGCTGCTATATCCGCGCTGAGTCAGCTGGTGGATATGACGGGAATCGCCACTAACATCCTTCCCATCCTTCGTACAACTTGACTCACCACCAACCCGTACATTCCGTCAAACAACAGCACCAGCATCGACAGCTCGTAGGACCTCCGACTCATACTATCCGCCGGGCCTATGCCCAAAAAGCGGACTCACAATTTCAAGCACCTCCAGTCGTCCAGCTCCACAGCCCCTGCCAGTCGCCAACATGGCGCCGCTGGCCAGAATGACTCACCGTCCGTCAACGAACGACTGAGCACTCTCCGCCAGGTCGAGACGCCCGAAGGTCTACAAAAGAAACGAGACCTCGCTGCTTCCGTCAACCAGCCCTCTGTCCCTCCGGAACTGCGAGGGATATTGGGTGTACCGGAATCCGCGCCACCGAAGCCGAAGCTTGGTGTGAGACTGCGAGACATGCGGAGGACGCCGGGACCTGCGCCGCCCAAGAGCTGGCTGGCGTATCGTCCGGCGGAGTGGCAAAGTACGCTGGCAGCGAGGGGTGGCAAGGCGAAGAAGAAGCTAGACGGTTCGAGGGCCGATGTTGAGCGTAATCGGCCGAAGCAGCTCTTGCGATTTGGACTGCTACTTGACGGCAAGCTTGATGCGGACGCTGGGCAGCCAACTGGACTACTCCACCTGACGTTGAAACGGCTCGCTGAGCAGTGGGATTTGTTGGACGAGGAAGACTTTCCGGCCTTGGTGGACGTGCCACTGCGACTACGCTTACGATTACTTTCGTACTTGGGATATCATGGCCCATCGATCGATACTACGACTTTGCAAGCCTTGACCCAGGGAGATGAGCCGCTCACGCATCTGGATCTCGCTGGCTTGGCTGGGCATGGCCCGTTGACTATTAGGAAGCTTGCAAGGCTGTTCGAGGCTTCCGCCACCATGGCATCGAGCGCTCCAAACGCGATTGCGGAGTCCTGGGATGCTGAAGAAACACTAGAGAGTGTTTTGACACCGTCGCTGACGACACCGCGGTTTCATGCTTTGACACATCTTTGCCTTTCCCATCCACCACCAACTGCTTCGTGGAGAGACCTGCTTTCTTTGTCAAAGCATGTGCCTCGTGTAACGCATCTATCACTAGCCTACTGGCCACGACCCACGTTGACGCCGAACCTGACCATGGCGATGGTCTCCAGCAGACATAGTCCGGACGTTAGGGCCGGAGGCTCGCACCACTACTCCACACTCGATCACGATTACGCCGAGGCCGCTGCACTACTTCGGCAGCTCAGTCACAATCTTCTCTGCCTCCAATGGCTCGACCTAGAAGGCTGTGTAGACTGGGTCCCTGCCCTTGGCACTCTAAACGTCGGTGCGCCCTCCGACGTCACCGACGACGACGCTGGAGGTTGGTCGCCAATAAATTCCCCTGTTCTCACGATCTTCGCCCACACCTGGAAGAACCTTAACTATATCCGGTGCGCGCAGGGCTGGCTGCCGAGTCTCACAGGGATCCACGATACGGATCGTAGTCTCGCTCCGAACTTCAAGGCACTCCTGGCTCGGCAGGCCCATCACTTCCCAGCGCCTTTGTCCTCAGATCTTTACGAAGTCGATAAGCGCAAAGGAGGGATTTGGCTGGACAGTGAACAGAGGTTGATTGCTACAGGACGCCGGATTAACAACATCCGCAGGGCTCGATCTTGCCGTCCGGTTACCATGGACTTTGGGTGGTGCCAAAGGGCTGTCTGAGGCCTTGCTGGCTGTCTCGTTGGCCGCGGCTGCTCGGTGCGTTCGTGCGCATATGCACATCTGGCCATGCGAGCCGCTGGCAACAAGGACTGCCTTCCTCAAAAGGCCTTGTTGCCTACCCAAAAGTAAGCTCTTCACGAGGTGCTGCTTGTTTGCTGTGTTCAGGCTGCATGCTTGCTCGCTGGCGACCTATAAGTGATAGGCTCGCTGCCACACTCTGACTTCATTTCGCCAAGCCATCCTACGAGCTCGATCAGCACCCATGAGCGCCGGCCGAACCGATAGAGATCACAGTCGTGCCATGCACAACGGAAGCAACACCACAGCCCGCGACAACCAAGCACCGGAACTCAGAGGCCGTTCTACGAAACGTGACGAGCAACACACCCACGAACTCCCAACCATCGACAAATTCGACCCCGAGCAACTCCAAGAAGCTCAGCAGGGAGACATCCACGACAACAAGTACGACAACGAAGAAGATCTCGACGTCATCGAAGATGACTACGAACACATCCCTGCCCGCAGGATAGGCGAAGGCTTCGCGCAAAGGGACGGGACAGGCAGCAGCGAAGATGGCGAGATCAAACGCAGCGCGGAGGACCCAAGACGCTCCATGCCCAGTCCGACCAACTCAGATGCGCAGCACGGTGAAGACAGAAGCACGTCGCGCGGGTCGGCATTATTCGATTATGATCAAGATGACACGGTTGATGAGAGGCAAATGAAGAAGCTGTACCATGAGAGCGTGGCGCAGGTCACAGACGCCGTTGAGCACTCCAAAGCGTCCGAGAAAGAGGTGGCCGTGGCGAAGAGGGAGGCTGCCTTGGCTAAGAAGGAGGCGGCGGTCTGGAAGCGTCGCGCCGTTCTCGCGAGTGTAACTCTTGTGACGGTGCTGCTTTTCAGAAATCGGTTGGGGAGTGCCGCGAAGATGTATGGACGCTGAGACGAGACGAGGGGTCTGGAAACCCCCGAAAGTGGCCGCGAACGCTAGCAGGCGTCAAGGGTGGATCGCAGGGCAGTTTACTTTGTCGTCGTCTGTAGTGTGAATTGTGACATAGAAGCCAAGAAAGCATCCAACCGGTCCTACCTGAACACCGCCCATGCTTTCCAAGCTAGCAGAGCGGTGAAACACGCTTCCCAGATGTCCTCAAATCCGTGTCCAGCCTTATGCTCCAACGGCCTTCTTTCCTTCCTCCGCCAATTGCTTCGCACCCTCCGCGACAGTCACACTAACATTGCCCACCCGCTCTTTAGCATCAGCCGCGACCGCTTGCGCGCTAGTCTGCATCTTCTGTGCCTCGGCCGGCCACCTTTTGGTTAGGCGCAGTAGCATGTAGTACATCTGTATGACACCGACATGCACCTTTTCCTTCACCATCATTGTGAGGCCATGACTCAGGAAGCCCTTCAGCACTTCACCTTCGATACCAGAGTACAGCCCACTCAAACCTTCTTCGCGGTAGATCTTCCTTAGAGTGAGCGCGATGGCGTACTGTGCGCTGAGGAGGCGGAGGAGCTTTTGAACGCTCGGTCGTGCCGTCTTCTCGGCCTTGCGCTTCTTCGGCTCGGAGGATGGTTGCGATGGCTCGGCATCCGGAATCGTGACACCTGGCACTGCCGGCAGGGGCGCGTCTTTCTCCGTCCCTTCGGAGTCGTTGATCGGAGTGGGCGTAACCGCTTGCGCGCGAGATTTGGCCAGCATGACCGGATAAGTGAGTGAAGTCGCGATGGCCTTGGATATTGCGGCCAACAGGAAGGTCAACTGGGGAGAAGGCTTCTCTCGGCGTGACTTTGGCAGGAGGCTTTTCAGCGTGTTCTCAACGGCGAAGGTGATGGCAGGGTTCAGCGTCAGGATGGTGGATGCGCTGTAGCCGGCCCAGAAGCCGGCAATGCCTCTCTCGGACCGGATCTGCAGTGCAATGTCTTTCACGCTGAGCTTGTCACTTTGGCTGGGTGTGGTTTCAGACGATGGGTCTCTCGCAGCGACAAGTGCGGCGGTCTGCTGGCGCGTAATGATGCTACCAAAATCGATCAGTCCACCCGACATTGAGATTACGTTAAACGACTGGTGTACTCACTTCTGTAGTGGCGTGGTCACAAGCTTAGCGAACGATCCAGCAACCACGCCAACACTCAATTCCTTAATAATGGACAAGTCTTTCGTCCCATCCCTCCTCAGCTGGTGCTGTCGAAGGAAGGTGTACGCCAGGAAGAACAAGAACGAGTCCGCGATACCTTTCCCAACATCCGGCGTGCAGCCGGTGTAGAAGGCTCGCAGGCCTCCCTCGTTTTTGTAGATCTTCTGCACGCCATCAATGAAGGACTTGTACTCAGCGTCCGCTCCACGCGCTGCCGATGGTGCCTCTTTCGGGCCCCGCAGTTGCCTCTGGACTTGCAGCCGGGTCGTTACAAGTTCAATAGGGTACACCAGTAACTTCGAGCCTGCAGTGGCCATTGACCCGGCTATCGCATGGCCAAGAGCAGGCAGGGCCGGTCCGCCGGCAAGTCCGGAAGAAGTCGAGCCTGGCGAGCCCTGGATTTGATGGTATACGCTGGAGAAGTCCTCAGGTCCGGTCTCAGCGTTGTGGAATTGGAACAATTTCAGGTAGTAGCTTACGAGCTGCGCTGCATCTCCTTCGCCCATCTTCGCGGATGCTTAGGTGGGATGGTTGGCAAAGCCTCATACAGCGTCAGCTCTTGGGTGTGTGTAGTCCATATCGTAGGACGCTGCTCACTTCTTATATGGCCATCTGGAAGGCTGGAGGGGGCTTGTGCCGTGCCGCAATGCAAGGCGCTGCGTAGGGGGGTAGGTCGAGTACGTACTGAGGAGAAGCTGCAAACATAGCGGCACGACGTCCAAAGCAGGAGGTGAGGTGGTGTTTGTGGTCGGGAGCTAGTACGGTGATCGACCGGGATAATGTCATGGGTGTGGAGCTACCCCAGCATGTGGCGTGCCGGGCGCGGGTGAAGGGTTCATGTTGTGGAGAACTTGATGGTGACATGGAAGCTTCGTGTTTCCAAGGTGCCCGTGGAAATTCAAAGCGGTACAGTCTGGCTATATCCTTCACGACGAAGCGAGTTTAGGCCCAATGGTTACCGCGCCCGTCAACTTATGCCGCAGAGTCCCTTCCTGCACGTGCCGCATGCCCCCAACAGCATGCACCCTACACAGTAAAGCTAGCAAGCTCAGCCTCCGTCCATTCCCACAGTTTCTCCGCCAGCTCGTCGTTACTGCCCTCGCCGGAAGGCACCACCTTGACACCGACAGGTTCATAATACTTCCCTGTCTCGACCTGACGTTCCCCGCTTCCCAACGGTGCCGTAGCAGCCCATTGCTGGTTCCATCCACACTCTTCCACCGAGATCATACTGTTTACGGTCGTGAGGTAGATGAACATCCGCTGCGCAAAGCTCAGAGACGTGACTAAGCCGGTCGCGGAGACACCAGGATGGATGGAGACCGAAGTGATGGAAGGATGGTGCTTCGCATACGCGCGGGCATACACCAAGTTCGCAAGCTTCGACTGCCCATAGCGCATCCAGGTTCCCATGACCGGACTGATGTCGGTCTGCGTTGTTTTGCCCTTGTCGAGAAGGATGCCACCCTTGACGGGGATTCTGTAGGCCAGCGAGGTGGTCCAGACTAAGCGGACATCGCCACCGTGCGCAGCAGTGGCCTCAAGGAGGGGCGTGAGAAGCTTGACCAGGAGTGCATGCCCGACATGGTTTGTCCCAAAGTGAATCTCGTAGCCTTCTTTGGTCAGAGCGGCCGGAAGTGCCATGACGCCAGCATTGAGTATGGCGATATCGAGGCGGTCGGTTTGGGCAAGGATGACTTTCGCTGCCTTCTGCACGCTGTCCAGAGAGGCCAGGTCGCATTGCATAAAGGTGACGGGCGTGTCTGGGTGCTTTGACTTGACTTCTCTGACAAGACTGTCAGCCGAAGACTGCGACCTGCCCGTGAAGTAGATGTGCCCGGGGCTGTGTGCCGCAAAGGAGACGACAGTCTCGCGTCCGAGTCCCGCTGTGCCTCCAGTAATGAGGATAACCTTGCCGGAGAGGCTTGGTATCTCTGTCGCCGTGTCGAACTTGAGTTTCGCGGGCATTTTGGCGAGATGAGAAGATGCTTATCCGCTTGAGAGGTGCACAGAAGAGGGTAGAAGAGAACTCGCAGGAGGCGTTCTTACCGGGTGGGCGAGAGCATATATATATCGGCCGGAAATGGGAGGCAACCGTCCGTACTTTGTGTAGTCGAGTGAAAGGGCGTGTGCCCACTCCACTGCGACGAAAAGCCTCCTCTCGAGATGAAGGCCGTTTATCTCCAGCGGTTGGTACAGGTATGTTCAGTAAGAAAGCGGCAGGGTCGGCCGCATCAGGTGACTGCGTTTCGTCCGCGCACGGCCCACCTGCGGAGCATTGCCCGCTTGCGAGCCGTTGAACATGACCTCGCCTGAAACCGAACAACAACCTTGCAGCATATCACATACAACGTAGGTATTAGCCTCACGATGTCAGATGGTCCATCGCTGGAAGAGGGACAAGAGGCGAAGCGACTGCCCTAAGGTAGTCGACTGGCGAGGTCAATGTACCATCCTGAGACTCGACATCTTCCACAGCCAGCCGGCCCATTGTCAGTCCGCAGGAGGAACGTTGTACCGAAGGCTTCAACCGCTCGCCATCAGGCAGCGTGAATACTGAGTCGAGAAAGCCAGCATCAACCGCATTTGTGAAGGCATAGGGTCTCCATTCCATGATATTGAGATGCCCGCCAGCCTGCGCTGCGAAACACAGAGCAGGAATCGATCCACAGCAGCACTGGGGCAGTACGGGACCATATGTGGAGTAGTATGCTGGACACCATGCCCGTGCTGCCATTCATGGCTGTCAAAGGGTCGTGGCATCAAGATCCCGACAGGCACCCGTGCTGAACACAGAGGGCACGAAGGGAGCTCTCAAGCTGCTCTTGCGGTGCTGACAATATCCGTCGATAGAGTCTTGATATGCCGTCGATGCTTGTCTTAAACCTAGGAACCAACGGTTGCAACGCGAGCTCATTCTGAGCCTCCGGACTCCGTTACGACGGAGGCGTGACCCTCGACATTCCAAATCTTCTGGGATTGAGACCGGAGGCTTCAGGGTTACACGCTTACGGCTCTGTATCGACTAGATTGGCAGTCCGTCGACTGCCCGACATCTCTCCGACTGTGCCTCAAAACAAGTACCCCAATGTATGCCGGTAGATGGAATTCGGACCTTTGCCACTGGCCTTCTCCGCCGCCTCTCTCGCAAGCCACTCCTGCTCGTCCGCGTCGATGATGTCTTTCCGGTATACAGGTCGGCTTCGTACGGTTTGACGCCATGGGTACGCTTGATGAGCTTCCAGCCAGCGATCATTCTATACAGTGTTAGCCCTGGGTGCGTGACCTCCTGCATACGGTGACTTACATCAGGTACAACGGAATCCCTAGGTAACCGGTCTGCGAGGTGTCAGTGGTGGTCAAGCGCTACGAACGGCAGTCTGGAAACAGTACGTAGACGTACGATGAAATTCTTGTAATCGAAATTACCATATGTGTCGGAGTGAACAAAGACGGAGAAGTTCTTCGTGAGAGCGATCAAGCAGCAGAAGAAGAGAGCAATGCCGCTGCCCCATATGCCGAAAGGTGACTGATAACGTAGCTCGCTTTTCGGAACGCCCTGTACAACGCTTGTGGTCAGTGGTCGACCCAGCCCGCCTAGCAGGAGTTTGGTATCGTACCTGCGCTTTCCTAGCCCTGATAAAGCATATGTGCGAGACCAGAATAGTGATCCAGGAAAGCAGCCCGAAGATGCTGACAAGATTGACAAAGTAGCCAAACACCAGCTTCGAGCTCGTACTGACGTTCAGGAACGCAATACAGCAGACGAGCGCGGAGAGTCCCAGCCCGTAGAACGGCACACCGCGCTTGTCTGTGGTGGCCAGGAACCCCGGTGCCTGTCCTTTCAAAGCAAGGCCATGGATTGTTCTTGAGGCAATGTACAGATCGCTGTTCGCCGCCGAGAAGACGAAGATCAGGATGCAGCCGTTGAGGAACCCAGGCAAAGTCTTGATACCCGCAATCTGGATCGCCACCACAAAGGGCGAAGCAGCCGCCGAGTTCGACTTCTTCGTAGCGCCAGTAAGCAGTGGATCATTGTATGCCACGTTCAACCCAAGGAGAAAAACGGAGCAAATGTAGAAAATAACAATTCGCCAGAATGTGAGCCTGATGGCTCTTGGCACGTTGCGACGCGGATTCTGGGCCTCGCCCACCGTCACACCAATCAGTTCGGTGCCGAGGAAAGCGAAGACGGCCGTGACCATGGTGCTCCAGACGGCCAAGAACTTGCCCAGCGACCCGTCCACGATGTACTCCGCGAAGGCACCAGGCTTGTGCCAATAGCGGAAGCCGGTTGCTTCGTGATTAGGCCCTCCGCCGGCCGCTAATATGATCATGAGAATGATCAGACCGACGATTGTGAGCACTTTGATGCTGCTTAGCCAGAATTCAAGCTCGCCGAAGAATCGAATGCCAAGATAGTTGAATACTATTATCGCGACCAGGAAGATGGCGATGAAGACCCCGGGATTGACGCGCTCGGGAGGGCACCAATATTGGATGACCAGTGCAGCCGCGGTCAGTTGATTCGGCGTCGTGATGAGGTACTTGAACCAGTACGTGTAGCCCACGGCAAAGCCGAGCGCCGGGTCGACCTGCCCAGGCAATTGGATTAGCATAGCTCCCGACAATATAGAAGCGTAGGGTCCAAGTAAGGAACGTCGCAATTGTGGCCACTGGGAGTGTGTTTCGGTGTCCCAGCGGGATGAAAGGAAGGCAAGATGAAGTACGTACTGCCACATCATCAGCACAAATCATCTACACGGACCGACTCCACCCAAAATCTTACCGTAGCGTGTGGCATAAGGAACGAAACCCCCTGCCGCAGGAAGCCAGGTAGCCATCTCGCCCAGCGCAGCCATGACGACGTACACGATAAGACCAACGAAGGAGTACGAGATCAAGATTGACGCCGGACCAGCATTTTCGAGCGCGGTCCCGGTGCCAATGATCAACCCGGTGCTATCGAGGAGCGATGCCACGGTCAGCGTGTAGCTACGGTATGAGGTCCCCTTACGTCGGCACTGCTCACCCAATAGCGCCTCCAATGGCAATCATAGACACCTGGCGAGCGGATAGTCCACGATGCAGGCTGGGTTGTCTGTCGTTGGGATCCGACAGCTTCCCAGCGTCCGTGATGGGACTCGAGGGGCCATGCGGCTGCTGGTATTCGTACGGCGTCTTCTCCGCGTCGCTGGATCCGTAGTCCTTGTTCCCGTACGCGCCATCCCGGCCGTCGTAGTTGTAAGTTGCCATCGCGAGACCCGCCGCGCGAGTCCGTCAATGACCTGTTGCGTCAAGGTCTTGCTTGAGAAAGAAAAGAAAGGCAGAATTTCGCCGAAGGGCCGAAGGGAGGAAAGTACGGTAGTTGTCAAGAAAATCTTCCTACCTTGACGGTGGCGCAACAATGTACTACGGTGCTATCGAAGGGCGTGTGCATGTGTTCGACACTCTAAGGTGTGACCTAGCAGACCTTGACGCAGCCCAAGTGGACCAGTCCGGCTCGCCGGCTGCATGACCAAGGCCGACACCAAGGCTCTTATCGGACGTGATGGCTTGGCTGCGTTTTACAGGCCGTCAGCCATGGGTGATAGCGAGCACGCAAGCGCTGCTAATCGCTCAAAGATTGCTAGGCTGATGAGGTTGGTGTTGGGTGGATGAGGTGATCTTGCGAAAGAAGCAGGTGGGATTTGCGGGGCACGGAAGCGGTCCTTTTGGCGTGGACGAAAGATCTTGGCATAGTCACGACACTTCACAATTACAGCGACGTCCGTGGCCTTGATCAGTGAGTCGAGTACTCCGTACCTTCCATTACTTCATTACTTGCCCACCGCCCACCCAGCAAGCTTACCCATCAACTCCTCCCCATACTCCGGCTGCTCATCCTTCCCCCCCAAAAGCCCCAGATAATGCGTGATATCCCTCCCATCAAACTCCCTCTCATCAAACCCATTCCCCATGAAAGCGAAACGATTGCTATCCCAATACTCGATCTCGAAATCCTCATACCTCGGCCTTTCCAGCAGATGCAAGAAATGCAGCCTCGACCCGGGATAGATGGCCGCCTGGCCGTCTTGCTTCCCCTGTTTGAACCACGATCGACACGCCGAAGTCCAGGCCGTGCGCTGCAGGAACAAGTCCGCATGCTGGCGGAATTGGAGCGAGAGGTCGAGGCGCGGGGTGAAGGATTTGATGTTTTCCTCCTGCGCTTTGGAGATGACGTCGAACATGTAGGTGGTCCAGCGTTCGATGAGGGGCATGAAGGAGCCGTGGCCGAGCGGACCGTAGGGGCCGCAGAAGGTGAAGTGGTTGGGGTAAGTGGGGATGCCGATGCTGAGGTAGGACGTCACCTCTTTGGCCCAGAAGTCACGGAGGTCGACGCCTTTGCCATTCAGCAACGGGAAACGAGGCCGCCAGGAGGTGTCGAAGCCAGTAGCGCAGATAATGACGTCGCATTCGTGCTCGCTGCCTTCGTGGTCGGTGAAGCCTTTCTCGGTGATTGAGCCGATGGCGTCAGTGAAGATGGTGGCGTTGGGGGCTACTAGAGCGTCGAGATAGCCAGGTGCAGGCGTCGGACGTCGGCAACCTGGGTTGAAGTTCTTGGGAATGATCTTGTCTATCAGTCTTGGATCGTTCTTCAGATGTCGAGCCATCTGCTTGTACGAGAACTCCCTCGCATCCTTAGCTTCCTGACTACCCTTCAGTATGAACTTGAAGCGCTGGTTCAGCTCGTTCTCGATTTGCTTGCGGTATTCGAGATACTTCTTCGGATTATTCTGCAGGTACTCCATCTGTTCGGGTGTATACTCGAAGTTCGCGCCATCCTTCCCAGCCCACGTCTGTGCAAAGCCGGCCGTAATCCATATCGGCGACCGAATCCAGTGGAAGATGCGCGAGGCTGTCTTCGAGAGCTTGGCAACGATCTGCACGCCAGACGATCCAGCGCCGATGACTGCCACTCGCTTTCCTTCGATCGGGTAGCCCTCGTCGTAGGCAGCAGAGTGCATCAGCTTGCCTTTGAAATCGTGGATTCCAGGAATGTCAGGGAATTTATAAGCATTTAGCACACCTCCAGCGTTGACAAAGAATTCCGCTTCGTCTTCAGACACTGTGCCCGTCTTCAGATCCTTAACCTTGAACTTCCACACCCCGGCCTCGGAATCCCAGGCGGCACTCTCCACCTGATGTTGCAGCTTGACGTACTTGCTGATGAAGTCGTTCTCGTCGTATATCTCCTTCAAGTAAGACCAGATCTCCGGCGAGTAGGAGTAGAAGTGTGTCCAGAGCTTGATCTTCCAGCTGAACTGGTAGTTGACGGAGGGGATGTCGCACGCACAGCCCGGATACCCTGAGAAAGGTAAGCATCGGGCCGTTGTTGGATGAGGTCACTTACGGTTCTCTAACCACGTCCCGCCAACGTCGTGGTTCTTCTCGTACACTGTGATGGACACGTTGTGCATCTGCTCCTCCGCCTTCTTCAGAAAGTTCAGCGTCGATGCGCCGGCACCCATCAACACAACACGGATAGGCCGCTTGGTCCCATATGGTTCCTCTCGTATCCGATAGCCGGAGGCGTCGGTCTTGGGGATGAAAGCGCCATCTCGTTCAGCGGTGATATTGTTGTTTTCGATGTCGTCGACGTCGGGGTTGGCGTAGATACTGTTGCTCCCGGAAGCGTCGTGTTTGATGCCCATGGTGATGACTGATGGCTGTAAGGGAGTATACCGAGTCTAACACTGCTTGTGACCGGCGTGAGAAAGGAAAGAGAAGGTATAGATAGATGGAGAGGTTGAAGAGGTTGACGGCTTGTCTTACACGGGCTGCTGCATCATTGTAGGAAGAATGTTGCCACTCGTAAGCACTTCGCGACCTTGAGCTCACGTACAGCTAATCAGTGATGTGGGGATGTGATAGCCTCGGATGTGCAGTACAGTCGATAGGTCTATGGGAGGTTGAGCCGCGGGAATAAGCTCCGTCACGTGAAGTCAGCGGCAACGAACCAACAGCGCCCACTGCACATTTTGAAGACGTATCGGGTGCTCAGGGCATGAGCTAACGTGAAGGTCGACAGTCGAAGGGACGATGGGGTCGCCGGTTCGCTACGCCACTGTCGTAGATGCAGGTGATGTCGAAGAGCCAAGGGATGCAGTGCCGGGATACCGCATCTCAGGCCACGATAGGGTAGTGGTGAGCACCGGTGAGTAGCTCAGTGGCAAATATGTTCGCTCGTTCTCCTCGACACGTCGAAAAGTCGGGCAACTCGCATGGAGGACATGGCCTTGTGGGGTATCTCGTGCTCTCCCGGTGTGACGAAAATGGGGGCCAGTGTGAGCCGGCGCACTGGCGGCTTTACCATCATGTAGCTGTCGTTGCACAGTCGGCGAAGTTGAGGATGAGGTGGCGTTGTATGAGGTAGTGCAGACATTCACGTGTACTCCATGGTTGTCCATGTTTGCTTCCTCAGGTTCTCAAATGTCAAGACCGGATCGGATCGGAACATCAAATCGGCCGTTTGACACGTGCGGGACAGGGTGTCGCCAGCGGGAGCAGCCGTAATGGGGAACGTCGCCGCCCCGCCCTTTGGGTTCAGGTTTGGGTTGGGAGGACAGTCAGCGGATGCAGCTTGCGTGAGTAGTAAGCTGCACCGAAAGGACCGGGTGCCGGACATTGCGCGTTTACTCCAGCGCTGACGCCGCCTGACGCTCTACGGGCCTTGGACGGATAGACGAAGCGAAGCGAAGCCAGCATTGGTGACCTGGGAACATCATCAGTCAAGGCTTGCGGTCTTGGCGGGCGGATCATTGAGGCAGCCTTTCGGTCGACATCGAGGGCGCAGTGACTGGGGCGGCGCAACAGAGGGCAGTGGAGAATGAGCGCTGGCATGGGCATGGGGAAGACACACCGGTAGCAGCAGCATCATCAGCATCCACGGGTACCCATGCAGGTTGCGCGACAACCTCACCTCTCAGCCTGCTGGCAGGACTGCCCCTCCGGCGCGACATCACAAAGCAATATACTACGATCTGTGGACGAGAGACAAGCCACCAGGCTACGACATCATGTCTTACTATCAGAGCGGAACATATCAGCCGCCGCCGCCAAGTCGAG